>JAWZYT010004069.1:107500-110000 GCA_034508575.1 Petrolisthes manimaculis
TACTCGATGAGGGAAAAATGTAAAATAAATGTGAATACAAAAATAATATAAAACTAAAATTGGGTAAGAACGTGTATTTGATTTACTGTATATCAATGTGTTTCTCTATCAAACTTTACTTCCTCACTCTATATCATACAGGTATTGTCAGCCTTATTAACAAATGAAGTTCAACATGATCTCAATAAATCATATCAGGATAATACCTTGGGTTTTTATCTACCTATGCTTTCACAAACACACACACACACACACACACACACACACACACACACACACACACACACACACACACACACACACACACACACACACACACACACACACACACACACACACACACACACACACACACACACACACACTTATGCTAGTAAATGAATGAAGAGCCACAAAATTCAATGAGTTGGTTAGGTTGAATGACATCAGAAAAATCCCAATTGTGTATAAAAGATAAGTTGATGAAAGTAAAAGTCAAGGAATAACACACACACACACACACACACACACACACACACACACACACACACACACACACACACACACACACACATACACACACACACACATTGACAAGAGGGTAAATAAATAGAACTAACTCCCTGGAAAGTTATTTGGGAAGAAACTTTGATAAACAAAATATAACCTGAACGAACACCAACTTTCAACTTTCAACTTTCAATAGTAAAGTTTTTATCAAGAGGAAATTAATAATCAATGAATCATTTATTAATCACTACTCTGGGTTTCACGACATTCTTCTTTATCTCTTTCCGGTCTTCTTACGCAAATGGGAATCCTGATCGTACAAGAGAATTGGAGTCTTCTGATTCATTTCGTGGCAGAATACAACAGGAAACCCTAATGTTACTTATATGTGAAATCTGTTTCGTGGCATAGTTTGGAGGAACAGAGACCTTCCAATACACCAACAAAAGAATCTCTCCTTAATCAAATGCGTATAATAATATAATCATAATATGTGTAATTATTGACTTCCAGGAACACGACAAATCAAATCAAAGTTCTGTCAACAACAACAACAACAACATAATAATTAAAATTCAGTCTAAATTATTGTGTGTTATCAGGGGCCCTTGTCACAGGCTGTCCAAATTCCCAAAGCAACAGGTGGGTCAGATCACACACAGGGCAGGGGGTTGGGGGGGGCTGCTTGTAGTGATGGGGTGCATGATGGGTTACAAGTTAAGGGTGTGCTACAGGTTATTATTATTCTTATACTTGTGTTGTAGGTGTGTGTGTGTGTGTGTGTGTGTGTGTGTGTGTGTTTTGGTAGTGTTTATATTATTATTATTATTAGAGGGAGGTGGATTTGGGGAGGGGTCTGGGGAGGGGGGTAGAGTGATGGGTGTGAGTTAATGTTAAATAGGGGGGTTGACTCAGTGTGTCCCAAAACTGGTTTTTTTTTTACATGTTATTTCTATTATTTTTGTATGTATTTTCCTGTATACTCCACGACTGCTGATAAGACAATACAAACACACACATACAAAGAGAGAGAGAGAGAGAGAGAGAGAGAGAGAGAGAGAGAGAGAGAGAGAGAGAGAGAGAGAGAGAGAGAGAGAGAGAGAGAGAGAGAGAGAGAGAGAGAGAGAGAGAGAGAGAGAGAGAGAGAGAGAGAGAGAGAGAGAGAGAGAGAGAGAGAGAGAGAGAGAGAGAGAAAAGAGGGGGGGGGGTGAACTGTGAAGGGGTAAGTCCCGTACAAAGTTCCCACAGTACAAGGTAAAGTACACGAGTGTGTGTGTGTGTGTGTGTGTGTTATATTAAAGGGGTCGGCAGCAAGGATGTCATTCACTCACTCACTCGTCTCCTAATTAGTCTACCAACATGTTCACCTCTTCTACAGGTAAGATTAGTTTATTACTTTCACTTGTTTAATTAATTACCTTTACCTGTATACTTAAGGAGGAGACTCTGTGGTTGGTGAAGAATAATTGGAAGGCTACTAATTCCTCCAAACTAATACCAGTTAAGGGTGTGTTACAGGTATGTGTGTGTATGTGTGTGTGTGTGTTGTGGTAGTGTTTACATTATTATCATACTTGTGTTGTAGGTGTGTGTGTGAGTGTGTGTTATGGTAGTGTCTATATTATTATTATTACACCGGCCCGAAGGAGAAGGTGTATTGTTTTCGGTGCTGGGTATTTATTTATCTGTTCTGTGCCTGTTTTAGGTCTAGCGTCCACAGGTTTAGCCGTATGATGTTATTTTTTTTTCTATTGATAGATATTCATCATAAAACAAAATGATTAACTTTTGGGCAAAATCGGTCGAAGGTCACAAAAAAATAAAGATAGCAAAGGGCGAGTTGTCGCTGGCATATTTAAGGGGCGGTATTGCCATAGAATGATGTCTTGTTATACTTGTGTTGTAGGTGTGTGTGAGTATTTGGGGGTGTTATGGTAGTGTTTATGTTATTATTATTATTATTATTATATTTGTGTTTTAGGTGTGTGTGTGGTGGTGTTTTTATCATTAT
>JAWZYT010004070.1:0-2500 GCA_034508575.1 Petrolisthes manimaculis
ACCACACTCTTTTCTTTCACTCTACACGCCTTTCCTCTTCTTCCCACGCCTCCCCTACCTTCTCTTCTCTCCTCTTCAGGCCCTCCTCTCTCTTCTTTACACCTCTCTGTTCTCCTCCTCTCCCTTTTTACGTCTCTCTTTTCTCCTCCTCTCCTCTCCTTTCCCCACGCTCTCCTCTCTCCTCGATTTCAAATATTAAAGTTTCGTATATATGCCACGGTCCTTACTTCTCCTCCCCTCCTCCCCCCACTCTGCCTCCCCTGTCACCTTTTTCCCCTCCCCTGTAATTGTTCTTCCCCTCTCACTCATTCGCCTCTCTCCCTAATTCACTCCTCTCATTCACCTCTCCCCTCCGCCTCCCTCGTTCCTCCTCCATCCATCTCCCATTCTCTTTCATTTATTTCTCAGCCCTTATCGTTACTTTTAGCCCTTTCCTTACCATTCTTTATCTTTTTCCTTAATTCTCTCTCGTTCACAAGTAATTTACCAAGTTATACACAACATTGTAACTCAGGAAACAGACAGTCCAAAATAATAGTAAACTATATATCAACATTAATCATGGATGGGAAATGCATTAGATTCTATAGTAAGGGATTCTTCTCCAATCCACTATTTGATAATATACCAAAACAATAAATAAGTTCCACATGAATATTATAAAGTACGAGCTTTTATAAAATTAATAAACTATTGGTAAACTTATTAATGGAGTAAGTACAGTACATACCAGGATATATATAGATAATTATGCCAAAAGCAGGGCTAAGTGTAGAATAGTATAACTGAACAACAACTGTACGTAGATGTAACCAAGATGTAACATAAGGATGTACTATTAGTGTAACAGGTGTGAAACAAACAAAAACAGTTGCACCGACAGTATAAGTCAAGTTAATAATATCTGGTTCAGAGATGCATGTGCAGTACAGATGAAGGTAGAGTGTATAATAGGTGTTGGAGCAGCAATGTGGCACAGATCTAAGCGTCTCGTGTGACCTCTCGATGGGGGAAGGTGTGGGGAGGGGGCCGTGGGAAATGTCACGCTGCTTGCAGAGTTGTTCAAAAGGTCCTGCGTCAGTGTGTGAGAAAATACGTGTGAGTGGTTGTCTAGTTGTGTGTGTGTGTGTGTGTGTGTGTGTGTGTGTGTGTGTGTGTGTGTGTGTTGAGTTTGTGTGTATGTATTTGTGCATGTGTGTGTGTGTGAAAGAGAGAGAGAGAGAGAGAGAGAGAGAGAGAGAGAGAGAGAGAGAGAGAACAAAAAAAAAAAGAGAGAGAAGGCAATATTGCGGTTGAGTGGTTGTCTGTCTGTGTGTGTGTATGTGTGTTTCAGTGGATGGGTGACTTCGATCATGCGTGTGGTGGTGTGTGTGGAAAAGGTTATACGCATTGGAAATTCATCCTTACACTTCCAAGAGACATGCCTGTGGTGCATAAGATGATGTGAGTGAGTGAGGGACGGAAGCAGGAAAGGCAAGGAAAGTAGAGGGGGCATCGCAAGGGACAGAATCAAAATCAAGTGGGAAGGATGTTGAAAAAATGGGATGACGGATGATGAGAGATAGGGATGTATGATATTATAATTTATTCGTCATCTAATAATATATATATATATATATATATTTTTTAGAGGCAGGGATTGATGGAGTGAGAGTGTTACCAGCAATATGGGAAGCGAGTAAAGAGGAAGAAAGAGAGTGCGTGGATGAAGTGCAAAGTGTAAAAGGAGCGTCGTTGTGAAGGCGTGATGGGGGTGTAAAATTGATGATGGGGCAGTGAGGAGGTGATAGAGTGAAGAATGAGGAGGTGAAGGGGAGCAGCAGAAGAGAAGGACGATCAGGTGGACATGGAGGTGGACACGAGGCAAGGTAAGCACTCACCACCTGTCATACTGAAGAGGGACGAGGTAAGGTAGAGGAGGAGGAGGAGGAGGAGAAGGAGGAGGAGAAGGAGGAGAAGGAGGAGGAGGAGGGAGAGGAGGAGGAGGAGGAGGAGGAGGAGGAGGAGGAGGAGGAGGAGGAGGAGGTGGAGGAGGAGGAGGTGGAGGAGAAGGTAGAGGAGGAGGAGGAGGAAGAGGAGGAGGAGGAGGAGGAGGAGGAGTTATCTTGGGTTGGGATGGAGTGTGGGGTGGTTGGTTGGAGAGAAGGGCAGACAGACAGACAGGCAGGGTTAGTCAGGGAGGAAAGGATCGGTGATTATTTTGCTCGTATAATTAGTAGGTGATCTCTGTTATCAGCCTCACCGCCTCAGACACCATGAATGTTGTTGTTGTTGTTGTGTGTGTGTGAGAGAGAGAGAAAAAAACACAGAAAAAGAGTGAGAGAGAGAGAAAAAAAAGAGAGAGAGAAAGAGAGAGAGAGAAAGAGAGAGAGAGAGAGAGAGAAAGAGATAGAGAATGTGTGTGTTTGTATGTATGTGTGTGTGTGTGTACCAAACAACCAGATGACGTTCCCTCTCACCACTTCCTCAATTTTTTTCCATCGAAACTCTGTCCTCTTCT
>JAWZYT010004070.1:7500-27500 GCA_034508575.1 Petrolisthes manimaculis
GAAGATTGCTCGATTCCAGAATGATCTAACTTACATTCATTGATGAGCCTCTGCATGATGGGCAATATATTCTCGACCGATCTATCTATCTATATATCTATCTATCTATCAATCTATCAATCTATCTATCTATCTATCTATCTATCTATCTATCTATCTATCTATCTATCTATCTATCTATCTATCAATCTATCTATATCTATCTCTCGTTATGACATGAGTGAGGTGGAGGTGGCAGATGTTCGCCAATGTGGCATGGTGGACGAGGCGGGACAGCACACCACCACATATCGGCTCATTGATCACACTACGAGCTTGTGGTCCCGGGCAGGTGTCCATCCAATCCGACCACCACGCCAAGCCACACCAACACACCACACCAACACGCTATAACACCACAACGGTATACAACACACAACGCTATAACACACAACGCTACAACACGCCACACACAAGAGATGGATAGACGGCTGAGTGAGTGTGTCTCTGTATGTGTGTGTATGTGTGATTTTTTTTTTTAAGTATAAGTGAGAGATAGTAGGAGAAAGCGAAAAAAATCAGAACGAAGAGTGAAGAATGAAAATATGGAAGCACACACCGAAGATAGAGTAAAAAATAAAGGCGATGTAATTTAATTTCTTCAGAGTGAGGAGAAAGCAAGAGTTTAAATGAGGGAAAAGTAGAAGCAGGAGAAGGTGGAGGAGAAAAAAGGGAAAGGAAGGGTCGGAGCAGAGGGGGAGTTGGGTGGCGAGTAGAGCGAGGGGACGGGAACAGGGGGACGGAGCGAGGGGGGCGGAGCGAGGGGGGCGGAGCGAGGGGGGCGATAGTGGTACTTCACCCTCCAGAAAGTATAGTCTAGCGCGGGGGCTTCCTGTCTTGGTGGCGCCAGACCGAAGATGATGAGGAGGTGGTGGGTGGGTGGATGGGTGGGGGTGGGGGTTCCGGGGTGGTGTAGGTGGGTGGGTAGTGGAAGGGGACTGACAGGGTATAGATTAAGTGAGTGAGTGGATAGGTTTGGGTATATAGCATTCAGTGGGATCTTCTCTTGCTTTTCTTTTTTTGGTTGGTTAGAGTCTTATAGTGGATGGCTACACTGAGGTAAACAATCATATGTATATCAAATTATTCTGACTACATCCATGGTCATAACTCCTTGGATACGTGAATATTATTACCAATTAAGAATAGATTCAATCCATGGCATCCATTAGACTACTCCAGTGTGTTGAATTCGGTCTCTGGATCACTGGAACAGCGTCCAACCACTCGACACCCATAGGTAAAAGTAAGGAGTGTGTTTATGTCAGGACACACTTAGGAAGGCAGCTGGAGAGTTGGTAGGAGGAGGAGGAGGAGGAGGAGGAGGTTGGTGAGGGAGTGATAGCTGAGTGTGAGTGTGTGTGAGTGTGTGTGTGTGTGTGTGTGTGTGTGTGTGTGTGTGTGTGTGTGTGTGTGTGTGTGTGTGTGTGTGTGTGTGTGTGTGTGTGTGTGTGTGTATGAGGCAGAGGTTGGGGGTGGGGAGGGGGGAAACCAAAAGCAGGAACAAGGAAGGGGTAATAGGTGTACAGAGGTCGCGTTATGGAGGGGTGAGGGGTGAGGAGGGGGTCAGGGAACAGGCAGAGGTCATGTTGAAGGGAAGGATGGATGGATGGTTGGTGGATGGAGAAGAAGGACTGACTGGCTACAAAGAATATATAGCAACAAATACTCTAGGGTCATATACCACCAGAGGAGAAGGGAAGTTGAAGGAGGGAGGTAAAGGGAAAGTGGAGCACAGGGTAAGATACGAACAAGGGGAAATGGAGGAACTGGTGAACATGGGAACAATATGGAAAGGGAAATAGAGGAGGGGTGAAGAGAGGATGGGATGAACGAGGGAAAGGTAGTACAAGGGGAAGGTGATACTCAAGGGGCAGAAGGGAGCAAGGTAAAGGTGGAACAAGAGAAAAGGGTGGAACAAGGGAAAGGAAAACAAAGGGACAAGGAGGGAGGAACTAGGGGATGGAAAGTGGAGGTTGGGGGAGGGGAGGTAAAAAACAAGCGTAAGGGCAAACGGGGCACTACCGCTCTCTGCCCTGGGTCACGGGAGGGGGGAGTGGGGTGGCATGGGGTGGGGGGTAAGGTCAGGTCGAGGTCAGAGGTCAAGAGGGAGGGTGGTAGCGATTTAAGCCACCTTGATTACTCCCTGTCTTTGTTTGGTGCTCTTTTCATCCTCATATATTTTCTTCTCCAACTTGTGGGGCTTTTTATAAATACCCAAGTCACTCACCGTCAGTCACTCACCGTCAGTCACTCGTCGGGGTCGTATACACATGAACACGTCGAAGTACACATGAACACCTCGTTGTGCAGTGTGTATCTCCAACCTAATCCTCGTATTTCTTCTCTAACTTGTGGGGCTTTTTATAAATACCCAAGTCACTCCGTCAGTCAGTCAGGTACTCCGTCAGTCACTCGGTGGGGTTTGTACACTCATGAACACGTCAAAGTACAGTCGTTGTGCAGTTTGTCTACCCAACCTAATCCTTTGCACACACACAAAAAAATTATTGTGCATGTTATGAGGCATCGATTCAGTTAATATTTCCAACAAACATTACTCATGATGGATCCGCTAAAGTCTACGGGAATTGAGCGGAAGGTTTGAATAGCGACAGAAGGTGAAAGAATTATGACAATAGGGAAAAGGGAAGGAAAAATATTGCTGAAAGGAAGGATATGGTAGAGAAAGGAAGGGATAATGTTGGAGAAAGGAAGGGATAATGTTGTAGAAAGGAAGGATAATGTTGGAGAAAGGAAGGATAATGTTGGAGAAAGGAAGGATAATGTTGGAGAAAGGAAGGATAATGTTGTAGAAAGGAAGAATAATGTTGGAGAAAGGAAGGAAGCTAAGAGAAGGATAATGTTGGAGAAGGGAAGGATATAGAAGAGAAAGGAAGGAAGCAAAGGGAAGGATAATACTGGAGGAAGATAGAGTGAATGGTAGAGTGAGTAAATAATATGTGTGCGAACCGTGGTGAAGGTGTTTGAGAGAGAGAGATTTTGTTTTGTTTTGATTAATTTATTACGCTCAAGCATGAGCGGCAAACATTGTACAATATATATTATATCAAATTACATATATAAAAATGACAAACTTATATAATAATGAACTAGAGAGGTAGGCTTATAATATACAGTGTTGCAGTAAAATAGTAAATTCTTACAGGGAAATTACTATATGTATAAAGATGACAAAATTACTATATTGAACTAGAGAAATAAACTTATAATGTACATACAGTATTACACTACACAAGATATGGTTACAGGAAAATTACTATATGTATAAAGATGACAAAATTATTATACTGAACTAGAGAAATAAACTTATAATGTACATACAGTATTACACTACATAAGATATGGTTAGATAGATAGATATGGTTACAGGGAAATTACTATATGAATAAAGATGACAAAATTATTATACTGAACTAGAGACATAAACTTATAATGTACATACAGTATTACACTACACAAGATATGGTTAGATAGATAGATATGGTTACAGGAAAATTACTATATGAATTGAGACCACAAGGAAAATACTATTCGTATAAAGACAACAATATTATTATATTGGACCAGTGAAACAAGTTTATAATATACTGTACAGTACAGTGTTACACTAGATAGTATATTGTTACAGTTAGATTACTATATATATATTGATATTACAAGGACAATATTATTATATTGAATATACAGTATTACATTAGATTGAATATACAGTATTACATTACATTGAATATACAGTATTACATTGTATTGAATATACAGTATTACATTATATTGAATATACAGTATCACATTATATTGAATATATAGTATTACAATAGATTGAATACACAGTATTACACTATATTGAATATACAGTATTACACTACATTGAATATACAGTATTACATTATATTGAATATACAGTATTACACTATATTGAATATACAGTATTACATTATATTGAATATACAGTATTACACTATATTGAATATACAGTATTACACTACATTGAATATACAGTATTACATTATATTGAATATACAGTATTACACTACATTGAATATACAGTATTACATTAGATTGAATATACAGTATTACACTATATTGAATATACAGTATTACACTACATTGAATATACAGTATTACATTATATTGAATATACAGTATTACATTAGATTGAATATACAGTAGTACATTATATTGAATATACAGTATTAGAGAGAGAGAGAGAGAGAGAGAGAGAGAGAGAGAGAGAGAGAGAGAGAAAGAGAGAGAGAGAGAGACAGAGACAGAGACAGAGTTAAGGAGAGAGTTTGGGGGAGTAAAGGAAAGACTGAATGAAGGAGGGAGATATGGAGCAGTAGTGAGGGAGGGAGGGACTAATAGGGAGTGAGGAAGTAGGAGTGAGGGAGTAGGAGTGAGGGAGTGAAAGAGTAATAGTGAGTTAGTGTAGGAGTAGTAGTAGTAGTAGTAGTAGTGAGTGAAGAAACAATAGTAGTGAAAGAATAGTAATGAGAGATCAGTAGCGAGTAGTAGTAGTAGTAGTAGTAGTAGTAGTAGTGAAAGAGTAGTGTGAGTGAAGGAGTAGTGAGGCAGTAGTAGTGAGTGAAGTAGTAGTAGTAGTAGTGAGGGATCAGTAGTGAGATAGTAGTAGTGAAGTCGTAATGAAGTAGCAGTATTGAGGTAGTAATAGTAGTAGTAGTAGTAGTTAGGGATCAGTAGTGCACGTGGCCTCAACAGTTCCCAGGGTAGGAGCCTGGGGCCATCCCTCAGGCACTGCTCTGGGCACCTCCCTCCCTTCCTTCCTACTCCATGTCTTACCTTCCTCTCTCCTTCCTTCCTGCCTTCCTTTCCTCCCTGCTCTGTGACTTCTCTCTGTCTTTGTCTCTATCTCTGTTTCTATCTCTCTATCCCTCTGTGTGTGTCTCTCTCCTTCCTCCCTATTCTGTGACTTCGCTCTCTCTTTGTCTCTGTTTCTGTTTCTATTTGTGTGTGTGTGTGTCTCTCTCCTTCCTTCCTGCCTTCCTATTCCTCCCTCAAACCCTCCCTACTCTGTAACTAATCTGTGTCTTTGTCTCTGTCTCTGTTTCTATCTCTATGTGTCTCTCTCTCCTTTCTTCTTGTCCTGTTACCTTTTTACTACAGTATATGAGGCATGTATTAAATCACAAACAAACACTGAAAACACACCCAATATTCCATAAAAGGGTATCTAGGAAAATCAACTTTTTTTTATATTATGGTTGAAACGCCTGAGGCAAACAAAGTAATGATGTGAAAATCAGTCTGGTTCTCTGTAATGCCAAGGGTACAGTACGTGTTGCCAGTTCTAACCTAAAAATTGAATGTTTTGAAGTTTTTTGTGTTTCTCAAGGTAAGAATGGAGACAACAATGCTTGGATTAACCTAGAAAAAAAATCGTTAATAAACAAATGGGGAAAATGTGTATGGCAAACCTTGTGGTAGGAAAGATTAATAGAGAGAGATATATATATATAGAAAGAGGAGGAGGAGAGAGGGAGAAGAGAAGATACAGAAAGGGGGAAGGGGGGCAGAAAGTAGAAAGAGAGAGAGAGGTAGATACAGAGATAGAGAGGAGGAGAGATGAAAATGCAGAGAGAGAGAGAGAGAGAGAGAGAGAGAGAGAGAGAAGAAGGGGAGGAGGAAGGGAGAGAGGAAGATACAAGGCTAAAGAGGGAGAGAGAGGGGAGAAAGAGAATGGTTAAAATGTCACTCATACAATATTCATTTAGACCGTTGGATGGTAGACGTAGAAGGTATGGTGTATAGCAGTAGTAGTATACACCTATGATAGTGTTGTGTAGTGTATAGTGTAGTGTAGTGTAGTGTAGTGTAATGTAGTGTAGTGTAGTATAGTGTGTAGTTTTGTTGTTGTGTTGTGTAGTGTAGTTGTTGTGTAGTGTTGTTGTTGTTGTTGTTGTGTTGTTGTTGTGTAGTGTAGTGTAGTGAAGTGTAGTGCAATGTAGACCAACAAACTTAATCAATTGTTTAGAATAATGCCAATGTGAGGTAGGGAAGGGAATGTGATGTGGGAGGGAGTAGATAGATACCTTATATATATATATATATATATATATATATATATATTTTTTTTTTTTTTTTTTTTTTAATGGAAGTGTGTAAATGTGGGGAGGGGGGAATGTGGATGTGGGTAGAGAGTGAGTGTGAGAGAGTATGAGTGTAAGTGTGTATGAGTGTAAGTTGGTATGTGTGAGTATGAATGTGAGTGAGTATAAGTGTGAGTTGGTATGAGTGTGAGTGAGTATGAGTGTGAGAATGAGTGTGAGTGAGTATGAGTGTGCGTGAGTGAGCCAGTGGGTGAAAGTATGAATGTTTAAGTATGTGCGTGTGGGCGGGAGTGTGGGGCGTGCGTGCGTGAGTGTGAGTGAGTGTAGAGTTAGTATTGGAGTTCTGAATATAATCGTAAGTGTGAGTGTGTGTATGTATGAGTATATGATATGTGAATGTATTTATATATCTGTGTGTGTGTGTGTGTGTGTGTGTGTGTGTGTGTGTGTGTGTGTGTGTGTGTGTGTGTGTGTGTGTGTGTGTGTGTGTGTGTGTGTGTGTGTGCCCTTGAACTTGGTGGCACTGGACCTACACAAAGGTTATCTTATTGATTTATATACAGTGTGGCTCTGACTCAGTTGGTGCTTTCTCTCTCTCTCTCTCACTCTCTCTCTCTCACTCTCTCTCTATCTCTCTCTCTCTCTCTCTCTCTCTCTCTCTCTCTCTCTCTCTCTCTCTCTCTCTCTCTCTCTCTCTCATTGACACCAGTAATGAGTTGTATTGTATTATTATTATAACCCTGGAGGAATGAAGAATAGACCAAATACCATAATTATAACCTGAAGAAGTAAAAGTGAAATGTCGTATAAAAAGGCTTCCTCCTCAAATGGTGTGTTATTTCTAATTTAAGACGAGACTCTCTTAATAAATGGTGACTTGGAGGATTATTGATTCCTGTAAACATTATCAGACAGCCTCAGAGTTATTGACACACACACACACACACACACACACACACACACACACACACACACACACACACACACACACACACACACACACACACACACACACACACACACACACACACACTGATCAGGACAAACAAACAAGCATCGTGGCAGGTCAGTTCCCAGAAGAACAACCTCACCAATTTTGTAATCAAGATAATCACACCTGCCCACACCTGTCTTCATCTGTCTATATATACCTAGCTGTCTACATCCATCCATACCTGCCCACTCCTGACCTCTTCACATTTGTTACCTCCAGTCCTCCTCACCTGTCAACACCTCTCAACACCTGTCCACACCTTAACACTTGTCCACAACAATCTATAAATTTTAAGCATCTGTTTTCACTATTTATGTCTATGTCTACACTATCAACACCTGTAACAATAAATCAGATGTCAGTATTAGTGGTTTGATACTGAGGCCATATATTTATTTCCGTGGTAGTAGAGTAAGAAGCTTTGATTTATTTCCTTTGCCAGAATAAACTGTACAGACTATAGTTATACCTTTTTTATAATTGCTAGGATTGTTTAGTGTTTTCATAAGGCTGTCTGTGATGGCGGTGGAGGAAGGAGGAGGAGGAGGAGGTAGAGGAGTACAGTAGAAGGTACGGCTGTGGTTCTCTCCTCCCTCAACTCAAGACAAGATTGATCACCCTTCACGAGACCAATCAAAACACAATGCACCAGCGTCTCTTTCTGCTACGAGACAGGTGGAAGAGAAGGGAGGAAGGAAGGAAGGAAGGAAGGGTTGTGGGGGGCGAGTGTTTGAGGTAGCAGCTACAATACTTTCTGTGGGTGGGGGGGGGGGCAATGCTTTAGGGTTGGGTGTTAGGGGGAAACATGGCAGGGTATGAGGAGGTGCGTTGTTGTGGTTGTTGTTGTTGTGGTTGTGGAATAATGAGGTATAGATTGTGAATCAGCATATATTATACTGTATTTTAGGGTGTCGGGAACATACTGTGGTGGAAGAGGACGTTATAGTAAGATGCTAGCTACATATTTTGTTATAGAGAGGTATAATATAAAGGATGGCAGCAAAGGTAAGTTATGTGATAGGAAAGGACTCGGTGATACAAAGTGATACGAAAACGCCTTTGTCATTATGTGGCAACATGTTGCAATGGTGAGGAGACATGAAGTGCTTGTTTGTACCCATAGAGGACGATTGGAGAAAGCAGAACAACGTGAACCATTTGGTGATATTTTCTCGGTATCGCGCGCCAAACAGAGCAACTGTGACGCGTCTGTCTGCCCCCTGGCGGCGAGAATTTTGTCATGGTTTTGTGTTGGCGAGGAGGGCGTTGTGCGGGGCAGGTGAAGCGAGACGGACGGGTTGGGGGGCCACACTAACATTCATTTGTTGGCCGTCTAGTTCATGACAAACAGTCCAGGCAAGCACACTACTTTATGACAACACATCAACGTCACCAATGCGTTTATATATATATATCCGTAAATGTTTTCCGGAGCTTCCATGTAATATTAATGTATATGCCGCTGGACATATACATTTATATACAAGTTCATTTTTAGTTATTTTTTTATAAACTTATAAGTGATTTTTACATTCGAACTAAACAAAGGTAATCTCAGTTAAATAAACAAACATTTTCACACACACAAATGCCAACTTAGCCTCCCAGAACCTATAAAAGATATTTGGTGGAAAGCAAGGGTAGATATTTCGTTCTTGCACAAATCTCCATTGCTTGGAGTCCAGCCTTAGAGAAAAGAGTAAGAGTTGATCATGATGAAGACTATACCTTAAGTGTGTTCTACTGTATGTCGCAGTAGTGCATATCACACCATCAAATATGAAACATTTTGGTAAAGAAAAAAATACTGCAAGGTTTTGTACTGCCTGAAGTCCTATTCAACAGCCTTGTACTACATGGTGTCGAACAATATAGAATGTTATTCAACATGACGTTGAACTGCATAGCACGAAAGTATGCTAAGCTGCACGGCTTGGAACTACATGGCACGCTATGCAACACATCAAACTGTTTGTCACATCGGTCTTCACTGGCGTCATAATAGGTGGCGATATACCAATTATATAACAGGTAATGTCGATTTGGTTAGCAGTATACTATACAGGATTACCAGCGAAGAAAATATTTTCCACACCCCAGTGCTCTATGTTATATGTTATAAAGCAGAGACAGTAACCAGAGCACGACAGTGTTACACAAGCTGTAGTAACGACAAGCAACATTCTCCATCATTACCTGGAAACATAGCAATGAAGACCTGCCACAAGCCATCCTTGTTGTCATGTTGCCTCACATATCACCGAAAAGAGTTGAAATTTGACCCCGTTATGCACCGGGGGTTGTAAATAATTCACAGTGTTGGTGCCTGAGTTGAGACATGCCCTTCACAAGTTAACATTTGAATGTTCATCCTGGATAAAAAATTAAATCCCATTTTTGTGTGTGATAATTTCTTAGGTAATTCCTTGGGTGTAAAAGGTAATTCCTTAGGATACGTATATCTGGTATAATAAGTTAAATTCAGTATCATGTGCGAATTATTATTTGGCAGACTAATCCTGAACATTAGCTGCTGAAGAACTATAATTTCAACCAAATGCATTACAAATTATTTATGAATGGAAACTAACTACAAAAAATATATATTGATTTTCTGAACAAGGAGTAAAATTAATCTTGGTTGACGCCTGTATTCATTTTAGTATATCAAAAATTGGTGCCCCACATATTAACCAAGCTAACATTTGAACATTTCCCTGATCTAACTAAAACTCTCACAATCCAAAGGTTGAATGAAGAATGCAAATTTGAGCAAAACATTATACCTGAAACAAAATTTGAAATATGAAGTAAAATGAATCAAGTTAAACCAAGGATTATTATCACTAAGTCTACTTTAATGTGATGTATGTAGGTTTCATCAGTTAATTGAGACGTGTTCTGCCTGCCACTGTGGATTAGGCTGACTTAAGGGGAGTAACCTAATATGGAAAATGGGAAGGCTACTGATTCCTCCAAACTATACCCGGAAACAGAACCCCTCCATATGGAATTATACAGGGGATGTGTTTTATAGGTGAGTTTGGAGGACTACATTGACTACAAATTAAACATAAAAGGTTGATTCCCTTTACACTCGGCAGGGGTTGTTGGCTCGAGCGTTTCCGGGTTACCTCCTAAAAATAGTCCAGGGTTTTTACACAGTTAAGGATGTTTGTTGCTTTTAGTCCAGTGAGGTCATAAGAGAAAAACACCGAACAACAACAACAACAACATTAACACAAATAACAAACACAACAACAACACAAATAACAAATACAATAACTACAACAACAACAACACAAATAACAACAACACAAAAATGAAAATAACAATAATAACAACAACAATAAAACAACAACCTTGAGGTAGCACCATAACACTTGCCCATCAACCCTGTTAATTATCCAACAAGTGCATGGGGTCCCGTTAAAACAACACTACATTGTCACACTTTTTGTAGGTTCCTATATCCACCCACAGTCTCTGTATAAAATAAAGCAACACGAAACAATGAAAGGAAAAGGAATAGAGGAGACTTTCTTGCTGGTTAATTGAGGAGCTAATTATTCCTACACACTATACCAGGAAACATAAGACCTCAGTATTGCTTATAGGGATATGCTTCATGGCTTATTTTTGAGCAATTAGTAGCCCCTTAGTTTAAGGTTAATTATAACAAAGGTATTCCTTCCCCGATACCTTTCGTTGCTGACAGCAGTGTTAAGTATGACTCTGGGTAAACACTAAAGTGACTATACTACTTGACGTGGAACTGAGAAAGCGTAGATGAACAAAGGTTACTGGAAATGTCGCCAATGTATTATGATAAATAGGTTTTCGTTAAACGCCCCGGTGACAAAAGAAACAAAAGGTGGGTTTATTTAAAATCGGCATCTATAAACTAAACTCACTTCCGCCTGTCAAGGAGCTATAAATTATTCAACGCGTATAAACTGCTCTTACCTCTGACGCAGCATAAGAATATAGAGGCTAAGCTCAGCCTAGTCGACATATATACAACATAAATGTAATCACACACCCTCACCTGCCTAAACATAATTATTTTTAACTTCGCTGTAATTGTGCTATCAAATTTATGTTATATATAAAAACTGTATATATATGACTTGGTGTTATAAAACAAAGACTAATTGTAAACAAGCGTAGTATGGTGTTATTGGACCAAGTGGCTTCATCCCCTGAACTATCTTTAGCCAGATAACCTTGGCTAATTTGCTCCACTGTGTTGACTCACCCTCGGATCCATACCCGTGACCCCACCTCGCCTCACCCTCCCTCAGATTGACCTGTCAGTCCTCGTGTGAGACCCTGAGGCTCCAGGTCGCCCTCACGTGCCTACAGGTCCTTAGACCACGATAAATCAACACTAAACTAACCCCGAACCCTACATTTTCTCGGAATAAATAACAGTGAATGTTATAATGAGTGTCCAGAGTTGCTCCGCCGTCCGTCCGGCTGCTGAGTCCATTGCTGCCAGAATCAGTCTGAGAGGAATACCATAAAAGAATATATTCATACTTCGCTTTACCCTCGTCCCCACCTCCCTCTCCAGCCTGGACTACAGCCCATCATTATCAATATTTCATAAGCCAGTCGATACACGGTCGTTTTCAAAAGGATTCAACCAGAGGGAACAATAATATGGTATCCACCTGCTGGTGGTCCGAGAGAGCGACCCCATCACGCTAGACAAAGACTTGAGGCCTGTGTTCTCCTCCCTCTACCCACCCACCTTGCCTGCCACACATACGATGCTTTCCTTGGAACCCAAATGTAAATATTGAAACAACAACGACAGCAACGGACAAGACAAAGACGACAAGAACATTAGTAAAAACGACAACATAAATCTATCCTGCCTACGCTAGGGAGCAGTTTTAGATGGAGGACGACAAGCAACGATATTATATCTCAGTTCCAGATTCGTTCCTTCTCCGAGGGCAAGGGAAAGAGAAGATTGGGTTGCCGAAGAGCAAAAAGAAAGAGAGAGGATTTGTTCGTTGGTGTGCCAGTCTATATGCCTCCCTGCCTCCCTCCCTCCTGTGCCTCCTCGCTCTCTCCCAGCCTACATGCTTCCCTCCCTCCTCTGCCTCCTTCCCTTACTGCTGCGACCTCCCTCCATCCCTCCTCTACCTGCGCTAGGGGTCCACTTCGATTTGCGCAGACCGACAATATGGCGCAGACCGACCTAAGTTTGATTTTCTCTTCTTTTCGTCCGAGTGTGTTGTTTTACGTTCAGGACGAGCAGTCTATGGTACTGGGTTGATGATGACGAAGATTAAACTGATGATGATGATGATGAAGGTAGCACTGCGATGGCGAGGGGGAGGAAGAAGAGAGAACTGGCTGCTGTCGTCGCAACTCGATGTAATATTGCGACATATCACGTAATGTTTTAATTATATTTCTTACAAATGGCCTACACCGCCATCAAGGACTGCACTAAACGTCTCCAATAACACAGTAGTTGGTGAGAATTTCATATCCCACTGAGCGAAGATTTACTGAAAGAGTCGCTCCAATTTGTCACGGGGTCATGCAAACGTCATGAGCTTCCCAACAGTCAGGCACCCATATGGAAACATCCATAACAGATTTATAAGAACTCTTGTGTAATATTGGACACATACAAGAATAAGAGAACAGTGACGTAATCGGCGAATTGCAGGTTCTGGGTTCCTTCAAGCTATACACCACAGATGAGAACCTAAAGTCATGGGGAGGTACAGAACAATGACTCTATCCATCCTAAACTGAGCCATCGTACAGGTAATCGTCAATACCTGGCATATTCATGGCTTTACTTGCATATTATGACCATGATTCCTCACACTCTCAATGTCACTTGTTTTCCATCGTCACTGCATCGATATGACATTTCTTGCATCTATATAAACTTGTATTTATATAAAGTTGCATTCCGTCCGTGTGTGTGTATGTGTTGATTATGACATGTGACAAAGCAGTACCGTTGTATGGACACCGCTTGTCTGTTGACGTTGTTGTGTTGTGTTTGGGGTGATGGATGGATTGACTCACACCCCTCACAACTCAATAATACAACACAGTCAATAACACATACAGCATGACTCACACACCAGCTCTCATTCCCTAGTTGAGGTATTGGTAGTGACAGACTGATACTGTGTTGGCCAACGGTAATTGAAAGAAAGGTGCTCTGTCTGACAAGGGCCAAAGACTTCCTATGACGCAATATTAGAAACGATAACAAAAACAGCAACAACAACAACAGCAAAAACACCATCACCAACAACAACAACAACAGCAAAAACACCAACCTCGAAAGGAATGTATACCCCGAACACCCAGCACACTCCTCATCAATTAAAACAACAACAACAACAACAACAACAACAGCAATCATGACAACAATAACATCAACAGCTCCAACACAATACGGTATAGAGCCAAGAACACACTTTACAACAACAACAATAACAACAACATCATACACAGTAACACCATATACAACCACAACAACCCCTAGCCACATCAATCACAACATACACAACCATCACAACATTAGCCCCATCACCCTACAATATACCACCACCACAACACAACCACCGTGGCACAACACAACCGTCACCCTACATTTACTATAATTATTATGACTTACCACAACATCTATAGGCTTACTCCAGTAACTCATCAATCTCCACACGAAGCTCATATTAATTAAACTCACTAGTATTGGAAGCTTACAGTAGTATTCAGTATTATTAACTCCTGCTTGCCTACCCTATATTATACACTACCTTGCCTGCCTGTCCTATATTACCCAGTCTGCCTTCCTATCTGTCCTATCCTACCCAGCCTGCCTGCCTATCTGCCCTATCCTACCCAGCCTGCCTTCCTACCTGCCTACCTACCTGCCTGCCTGCCTCCGCTTCATGACCATTACTAGCAACCAATAAAACAGGCCGCCCGTGTAATTTGGAGTCGTTCTCGACGGACCCAACACATTATCCATCGATTTTGGCGGAGTCAAGTGGTGGTGTGTATGTGGTGGTGTATGTGGTGGTGGTGTATGTGTTGGTGGTGTATGTGGTGATGATGGTGGTGGTGGTGGTGGTGTATGTGTAGTATGATGTGGTGGTTGCGGTAGTGGGGGTGTATGCTGTGGTGGTGGTGGTGGTGGTGGTGGTGGTAGGGTGGGTGTATGTGGTGGCGGTGGTAGTGGTGGTGATTGTGGGTGTGGTGTTGTGTGCAGTGGTGGTGGAGGTGATCATTGTCGTAGTAGGGGTGATGGTACCATTAGTGGTGAGAGTGATCATTGTTGTCGTTATGGTGATGTACGTAATGATAATGATGATGATGATGATGATGGTGGTGGTGATAGTGATGTATATAGCACTGTAGATGGGTGTGACGGTGTACCATGTATAGAGGTAGTTGTGATGGTGGCTATTATAGTGGTGGTGGTAGTGTTGGTATTCGTATTAATGGTGATGTAGGAGTAATGGTGACTGTAATGGTGTTGTAAGTTGTAAAGTTCTGTACTTTTTTGATGGCTGGCTGATTTGTGGTTGTCGTGGCAAGCTACTGGTACTAGGGTGCACAAAAGTTCGTTCCCTCAGACAGCCACAATATGACTGAATTTTCCGTTGTTCCTCAGTGACAAGAAGAGGGTCCCGTCGCCCAAATAAAAGGTTGCACTCCAAGAATCCATAACGATAAAAGTAGCGTGTGTAACCCTCCCCTTCCCCATCACCTGAACTCAACACAACACTCACAATATTAGTTGATACCACCTGACGTTTACTATAGTTTGTGTTTTCATGATTTATTCTCCTGGTGATTCACATTTCCTTTAATTGATAGTTTTAAAAATGTATGGAGTTCGTATGTCTCACAATATAGACTCCTTCAGATGCTTACATCCTTGGATACAAGAATAAAAGTTATATTACTTTGCTCTTACCTGAATAATCTAAATTACAGTCATTATAGAAACTATAAATGCAAGTTCAGTGTGATGTCATTTGCAGACTACAGACAGTTTTTGTGGCATTTATCCATTACATAATACACCGTTATATTGCCTATACCTTAATACTGTAGAACTAGAAAATCTGTTCGTTATAATGATTTGCAGAAATGTATATACTGTACCATACATATCCATAAATCTTAATACACTGCTCTGCTTCTCAGCTTCTATATTTAACAACAAGAATTTAGTATATATAGCTCATATGTAAATACACAGAGCTTCAAACCGTGCCACACTGTACTCTGTGATACATACCAATCCACTCACTGTAATATAAAAAATATATAAAACCACAACGAGAACATTCAACAAAAACTCCATTTTCCTTCAAACTATCAATATCAATTAGGCACGAGACGTATTGTTGGCCGGAATGAAACCTATCGTACCCCTCGTATTAGTTACGCTTTGGATGGAGTGTACAATCTCAGTTCAAATTATGTATGGCATGTAAAGTGTTGCCGCTGTACCAAATAGTAGTAGTCATTTCAGTCATATTTTTACCGATTAATGGCTACGTTTGACAATTTGAAATACTCTCACCGCTTGCGAACACAAATTTTGGACTGTGATTGTATAAAACAACAGAATACTACATAACACACACACACACACACACACACGGAGAGAGAGATAGGGAGGGGTTGTGTTGGTGCAGGGGGCTAAGCTGAAAGAAAGCCGCAGACTTGAGATGATCAATACCTTAACCTTACTCACACAGACCAGGGCCACTGAGTAATCGATAAATAATTCACACCCTGACATTTACTCTAGTGACGTACAATGCACACACACACACACACACACACACACACACACACACACACACACACACACACACACACACACCAGGTGGAGGTAGTACATACAGTGACATACAAAAGTACTGTTCCTTCTCCATCATCTCAGCATTAAAATCACTTCTGGAAATTCTGTAGTTTTGGCTGTACTATATAATCGTTGACAACTTACCATACTATAAATCCCTCAAACTCGAGGGATTATCAAATTACAAAACTCCCCAAACCCCGTATTAAAGGTACACTAAAAATTGATGCTATTTAATGTGTGTGTGTGTGTGTGTGTGTGTGTGTGTGTGTGTGTGTGTGTGTGTGTGTGTGTGTGTGTGTTAATAGTAAGATAAGGAGACTGGCTGGTATATGGCAGGACGAAAATGAGGTGCCATCGTTAAAATTCCCTAAAGGAGGAAGAAAATATGAAAGTGCTAAACCAGAAATACCTTATACTGTATATACCACAACAGAAAAGAAGGACAGAGAAGAAAGGAAGGACAGAAAACACGATGGGTGGGAAGAAAAGGAAAGAAGGAACAGTTGAAGGGTGGAAAGAGAGCAGTCCGGGTACGAAGGGGTGCTGAAACCCTTACAAGTGTTTCCCACATCCTAGCAGCAGGCAATACCCACCTCCCCCCTGCAGTTATGGTAAATATTAATTAACTTCATGTGTGAATTACCGACTTTTATAGATTTTAGAAGTTAGTATAGATGTTATTCACCATCATTGGACCTTAAGAAATCTAATGATGTAGTCATAAAATTGGAGATAAGTGAGTCCATCAAATATTGCCATGAAACGCTAACTACATATATGGAAGGAGCTTGTTTGGTGGTATGGTCAAGAGGAATCAGAAGCCTCCAATTCTCATACACGATAACGAGCCTGAACTAACGAACGTAAGGCAATTAATAGTGTTAAGAGAATATCATTAATTTCTAGGGCGGGAGTAAAATCACTTGTCACTCCACCACCCGCACCTCTCGCCCTCTGCCTGCCACCATCCAGAGAGTGAATGAGTGAGTGAGTGAAGAGGGAAAGAGTGAGACTGAGTGGTTGTAGCGGGTTTCCCCACGAGTTAGTCATGAGAGAGGGGGGAAATTTATAGCTGTGTTTGGTGTACAGAAATATTCGTGCATGAGGACTGATTCGGCTCCTCCTACTCCCTTTCCTCTTCCTCCTCCTCCTCCTCCTCCTTCTCCTCCTCCTCCTCCTTCTCCTCCTCCTCCTCCTCCTCCTCCTCCTCCTCCTCCTCCTCCTCCTCCTCCTCCTCCTCCTCCTCCTCCTCCAAGCCCTGCAATCATTCGTGCCAATATGGATCTTGTTAATTCTATAAGGAAAAGCACCTTCTTACATGGTACACACACACACACACACACACACACACACACACACACACACACACACGCATACACCCACCCACCCCACACACACACGCATACACCCACACACACACACACACACACACACACACTTACGCATACACCCCCCCCACACACACACACACACATTACTGGCGCTGGACTGGATGGGTGTTGAATAAATAGTCCTCTTTATTCATCAACTCCTTCATCCTCCAGGCGTCCCCTCAGTGTTTGGTAGTCGTGAGAATTTGGCATACAATTATATATTCTAATCACAGGCCAGATTGATGGTGATTGCAGGCTTCATTAGTAGTCTATGCCGATGGTAACGTAATGTAATTTTTGCTGGATTTTTGGTCGTTGTAAACTTACTTATAAAAAAAAAGGGGTATTTATTTCGTGCTTTATTCCAATCCCACGGTTTCTTCGCCACCCAAAAAAAATGAGTGGGATGTGATATACAATGGAAGTTACAGGTCTCGGGTGAAACATGTGCCCTTCGTAGTGTAATTGTTTCGTGATTCGAGCTGACAATTAGAGAGTAGAGTGGTAGTGTGTGCAGGGGTGCAAATGTAATGTAGTGAGAGAGAGAGAGAGAGAGAGAGAGAGAGAGAGAGAGAGAGAGAGAGAGAGAGAGAGAGAGAGAAAATCCAGCTAGTGATCCCCACCTCTGCCTGGCCAATTAGTTGTCTGGGTTCACGTCATGCGAGACCACCATCCGTCAGACACTGTATCGACCAGACCCGACCCCCTCATCCTCCTCATACTCCTAGTCCTCCTTCTCCACTTTCCCCTCCTCCTCCTCCTCCTCCTCCTCCTCCTCCTCCTTCTCCACTTTCCCCTCCTCCTCCTCCTCCTTCTCCTCCTCCTATTCCTCCTGCTCCACTTTCCCCTCATCCTCCTCCTCCTCCTCCTCCTATTCCTCCTTCTCCACTTTCCCCTACTCCTCCTCCTCCTCCTCCTCCTCCTCCTTCTCCACTTTCTCCTCCTTCTCCTATTCCTCCTTCTACACTTTCCCCTCCTCCTTCTCCTCCTCCTCCTCCTCCTCCTCCTCATATTCCTATTCCTCCTTCTCCTTCTCCTCCCGCAGTCAGTCAGTCACTCCCACCTCACACTTAGCACACACACACACACACATACTTAAATCAAACCTGCACTCATCGCTTACACCTGCACACACACACACACACACACACACACACACACACACACATATGCAACCCACATCTGCACACATTACACACCCAATTACCCACATGAGTTTTTATCTAACCTCCTTCTACACTCCCCTCCCCCCCCCACACACACACATAGAATGCCACGACTCAACTCGATTAGACAGTCTGGGGAACTACAACAACAACAACAACAACAACAACAACAACTTGCAAACAGAGAAAAAGACTAACAGACAGGCGAATCATTAAGAAGACTCATACATACATACATACATTACCCACCTTGCTGCATTACGACCACTACCTTCGCTGCTAACACATCTCGCCCTCACATTCTGTACTCTACTTGGTGCAGCCCTTGTCCGCCTTTACCCTCCATCATCATCATCATCATCACGTGTTGTATGATGTAGAATTGTATAGTGTTGGTTGGCGTGGCTTCTCTCTGATACACTCACGAGACTTACTGTTCGCTCATGGAAGGAACGGGGATGGATTTCTTCTCATGACCTTTCCATTTTCTGTATTTCTCTGCACGATCCTTCTTATCTCGTTATTTATTTTCATGCCTTCTCCCTCTGTTTTGAACTTTTTTTTACCATTTCTTTTATTTGCTTGAGTTGTGTTTATTTGTACATACATTATAGAAATAAATTCTGCTGTGCCTTGTCCATAAACAAAAAATCTTTCCACCGGCTTAACAACAGAATGTCAGTGCATGAATCCCGTGCCAGTCATCACGGTGCTACGGCCTGGCCACACGCTGGTCAGGGAGGGAGGGAGTGAGGGAGGAAGGTGGCGCTGGTGGCCGGGTGTCAGTATGACCTTTGGCCGCAGTCCTTGTCAAACGTGAAGAATTTACCTGAGACCGAAAGTGTAATTCTAATAATACAGTACAAGGAGCTTGAGAAAAGACTATTGTGAACAGCACGATTCGGAATACGTACGATAAGAATAGGAATTAGTGTTGACACTATAACAACATGATAATTGTATGTATATATGGATATTATTATCCCTTAATAATGACTTTTCTCTTATCCATGTCACACAACTAATTGACATTTTCTATGGGGTCGTTTATGTTACGTCATGACAGTACCCGCTTTGCTGGTCAGAGGGCGACACTTGGTAGCCTTTTGCATCACCTTCCGTGGGGCATCAGGCAACACCCGGACACTGGTTGAGGTGTTACTGAAGGGATAAGCTTAGTAACTGTGTCTCTCCCCCAGCACCACTACTGAAGCCCCGAGCCCTGGTTGTATCACACACTGGCTTCCCTTTGCTCAGGCTGAGTCTCCCCGCACCAACACACCACAAACACCACACACATCGATCCATCACTCATGCGGAAAATTCAAACCAATGCTAAATCCTACATAAATATTATACAGAATATTAACTTTTGTGGGCACTAGGAATTATTGGTAAAAAAAAAAAAGATGAATCCCCACAGAGTCTGTTGTTGTTGTTTTTTTCAGATGACTATTGATTACA
>JAWZYT010004071.1:0-124961 GCA_034508575.1 Petrolisthes manimaculis
GGGTATAATTTTTTTTTTGTTACATTGGTGCTCCTTGATTCCTCCAAAGTATACCAGGAAACAGTCCCAGAAGTGCATAAATAATGGTGATCTGTTGAATGCTTGGAATAGTTTGCATAGAGTTGCTCCAAAATTACCAACAACACAAACCTTCCCCCCATAAATCCAACAAACCTATATAGGGTGAATGAAGGTCCATGTGTGTGTGTGTGTGTGTGTGTGTGTATGTGTGTGTGTATGTATGTATGTATGTATGTATGTATGTATGTATGTATGTATGTATGTATGTATGTATGTATGTATGTATGTATGTATGTATGTATGTATGTATGTATGTATGTGTGTGTGTGTGTGTGTGTGTGTGTGTGTGTGTGTGAGGCGGCCAGGACTCTGAAGGGGGTCGGACAACCTCTAATTTGAGCTGTGACTGTGTTGGTTGTGTCACGCCCGCCTCGCTTTGTCACTCTAGGTTCGGCTCCCAGGACATAACGTTGAGGGGAGGGATTGTTATTAAGTGGGGGACTGACTTGGAGGGGAGGGGACGACTGGGGGGGTGCGGAAATAGAGAGAAATGTGCTTGAGGTGGGTAGAATGCCTGTAACCACCTATTCCCGCACCCCCCAAACCCCCATCCAAGCCTGTCGTCCTATTCCCGCACCCCCAAGCCTGTCCCCCTATTCCCGCACCCTCAAGCCTGTCCCCCTATTCCCGCACCCCCTTAAGGAGGTGGGTCGGTCAGTCATCAGTTTATTGTGGAGGATTATGAAGTTTACTGATTCCTCCAGACTGTATGAGGACGTAACATTGTGGCACTGTGTCTATTGGTTATTGTTCACCAATTTAAAACAGTCCTTCTCTCCTCGTACAATAGAGAATTCATTATAGATGTGGAAAGTAACTCATCATAAAATGCGTCCAGTGAGTTTCAACTACCAGTTCATTAAAAAAAAATAATAGAGAAAAATAAACAGTAAAAAATTATGTTTTGCTTCTGCCAAAAAATACAAATGGAATCCATATAAATAAGTTCTCGTTGTGTACAGATTGCAAAATATTAGTGAGAGCATAAAGTTTAGTTCAATTTGTCCAGTGCATGAAAATAAATGTCTGTGTTGAAATTAATAATGCATGGAGCTATGCGAAATAATTAGTAAATGCCCAGGGCATATTATAAAACTGGAGGGGGTTTAGTAATTCCTGTGTGTTTTACAGCAATTGTAGCTCCCCGAAAGTTAATGAATACTAAATTGAAATGGAATGTGAAGAATTTATCCAAATGTATATTGGTGGTGTGGTGGAAAAGTTGGGCTGACCCTCCCTCTCCCTCTTGCCCTTCCCCCTCCTCTCCCCCTCTCCCCCTCTCCCTTCCCCTTCCCCTTCCCCCTCCTCTCCCCCTTTCCCTTCCCCCTCCTCTCCCCCTTTCCCTTCCCCCTCCTCTCCCCCTTTCCCTTCCCCTTCCCCTTCCCTCACTACCATACTGCCCCTTCCCTCCCCCTCCCTTATATTACACCCACCCCCCTCTCCACTCCTCCCTTACATACATTCCTCTCCTTCCCTCCCCTACCCTACACATTTCTACATCCCTCCCCTCTCCTACACACCTCTCCACCCACTCCACAGCTCCATGCCTCTCCTCTCTCTCCATGCCTCTCCTCTCTCTCCATGACTCTCCTCTCTCTCCATGATTCTCCTCTCTCTCCATGTCTCTCCTCTCTCTCCATGTCTCTCCTCTCTCTCCATGACTCTCGTTCTCACTTTCCCCTTCACTTTGCCTTCTCTTCTACTTCTCTATTTGTCTCTGCTCGCCCTCCAAACCCATCATCTATTATATAATATCTATCTACCTCCCTCTCGTTTGCCCTCCCTCTCTCTCTCTCTCTCTCTATCTACCTCCTTCTCGTGTGCCCTCCCTCTCGTGTGCCCCCTCTCTCTCTCTCTATCTATCCCTAAAAAACAGATCTACAAAACAGATCCCCTACATATTTATTAAAGTATTCTGTTTCCTGACATAGTGTGGAGGAATGAGAAACTCCCCGTATACTTTGTCGACGTAACCTGTTTCCTGACATAGTTTGGAGGAATCAGAACCCCCCCCACCCCACCATTACTTCACTAATATAATAATAGCCAACGTGACCTCACTTTCCTACACCTTTATGGTCCAACATACATGGGACTTGAGGTGAGACTATAAAAATTATAAGTATCAGGGTATAGATTCCTCAGTGAGAGAATGGGATGCTGTACAGACACGATTCCAGTTGGGTGTGCATATTGTTGTTACGTTTCACCCCCCGCCCACCTCCCTTGTTCCTGATACCCTTGCCTTCCCCTTACCTCTCCCTCCTCCTCCCCTTCCCCCTTCAAACTTCTTCCCCCCCATGCAACCTCCCCCTCCCATCATCTTCAAACCATGGACTCCCTCTCCTTCCCCCCATCCTCATACACTCCCTCTCCTCTCCTTCCCTGCCCTCTTTCTTTTTCACCTGGCCTTCTCTTTCTCTTATTGTTTTCTATTATCTTCTAAGCAGTTATTTTTGGTGAGATGGAGAAGGAAATAGAAAACACGATAATGAACGTGATTAAATAATGGAGTGAATAATAATGATGATGGTGACAGACGGGAAGGATTATAGTGAATGTGATTGATGTAGATGACAGTGATATTGATTGATGATAGTGACTGACAGACAGGATGATGGTGAAGGGGATTGATGGAGAAGATAATAGTGAAAGATTATAATTGAGCAGGATAGTCGTATTAAATAAAAACTTTAATGCACAATCTTACCTTTTTCTTCATCATCCATTATTATTATTATTTTTATTTTTATTATTATTATTATTATTTTTATTATTATTATTATTATTTTTATTATTATTATTATTATTTTTATTATTATTATTTTTATTATTATTTTTAGTTTTATAAAAAATATTATACACTGTTTATTTTTTTATATAATTTAATATCTTTGCATGAATGTCAGATATAATGTTTCATTTTCATTTCCCATTGCCAGTTGGTTATGGTTTTAGTTCAATTTGTTTGTTTGTGCACACCATATATTTGTTTGTCCTATTTTCTTTCATTGTTTACCCGTTCTTTTCTGATTGTTTGTATGTTTATGTGTTTGGCCGCTTATATAAAATGTGTTTGCCTGTTTGTTAGCAGGATTACACAAAATATAATTAATGTGTGATTTACTACTAATATAATTATATATATATATTTATGAACTTCATCTTGTGATATAATTCCTTTCCTTTATAATTCTTACTGAAAACTCATTCTCGTAGACTTAAACTTTTTCCTGTCAAATATCATACCTTTTTTTCTCCCTTTTTACACTTTTTCCTGTCAATATTATACCTCTTTTTTCTCCCTTTTCTATATAAGCTACAATTTCTCTTTGTGTGTTAGTGCCGCCTTTCTTTGCCTCGCCTCCTGCAGTTCCTTGTATTCTCCAGTTCTCTTTTCATTTCCACAGGATTTCTTTCCCACATAAAATTAAGCTTTCTCCGCCCTCTTTCCCTCCCCCCTTCCCTCTCTACACTCGCTTCCCTTCCTCTTTTACGCTCCCCTTCCACAACTCCCTTCCCTCTCCACACCCCCTTCTCTTCCACACACCTTTCCTCCCCCTCCACACACCCTTCCTCCCCCTCCACACACCCTTCCCTTCCCATTATCTATATACCCCTTTCCCTTCCCCCATCCCCTCCCTTCCCCTATCCACCTTCTTACATTTCCCTCATTCTTTGACCCCTACTCCCCTGGTGTCTCCATGCACTCCCGTCCCTACCCCTTCCCTCCATCAAAACACCCCCTCCCCCCCACCCCATCCACTCCCCCCATCTGTCACGCCTTCAGCTTCACTCCTCCCTCACCCCTCCTATTCTCTCTCTCTCTCTCTCTCTCTCTCTCTCTCTCTCTCTCTCTCTCTCTCTCTCTCTCTCTCTCAGTTCCATTCATCAGTAAATAATGTTGTACACCTTCCGTTTTTTATCCTCCCTCTGACTGTTATTGGGTTGGTACGACAGTGGACGAACAGAGAACAACATCATTTTTTATCCACAGTGTCCACCCAGGTTTCTTTGTGTGTGTGTGTGTGTGTGTGTGTGTGTGTGTGTGTTGGCCTTTAATGGTTTGTGTCTGTGTGTCTGTGTTGATGGTTTGTGTTCCCTGTGTGTGTGTGTATGTGTGTGTTGGCCTTTAATGGTTTGTGTTCTCTGTGTGGTGTGTGTGTCTGTGTTGATAGTTTGTGTTCGTGTGTGTGTGTGTGTATGTGTGTAGGCCTTTGATGGTTTGAGTTGCGTGCGTGTGCGTGTAGACCCATGTGTGTGTGTGTGTGTGTGTGTGTTTTGTGTTTTTATTTGTTTATTACCGTTCTGCCTTTTTCATTATTTTCCTTTACTCTCTTCTGTATATCTGTGTCTATATCAAAAGCCATTGAAGAATATCTCTATAAAAATTGGCGTAAATAATAATGGGCATAGTTTTAAACACCAATTTAATTTTCACATGTAACCGGGATTAACAAAAAAAAAAAAAAAAAAAAAAAAAAACTAAGAGATCTTGCATGCATCCTTATACAATAAAACAAAACAAAAAAACTTTCATTTTCTTTACAAACTCTTTGGTTCATTAAATGTTCCTGTCAAACACCAACAAACCCTTTTCATCTCTCTTCTTTTCCCTTAACACTTACATACATACATACACCTCTATTCTTCTTACATACATCTTTATTCTTAGACACCCTCATCGTCTTTTTTCCCCCTCTCATCTCCTAATTCTTTAATCACTATACCGAGGCCCTTACCCCCACCCTACCTCCCTAGTCATTAAGCCCTACAAATGTCACATGAACCATCAGCCAAGAAGGATAATGATGAGTGTGTCAGATGCGCTAAAGTTATTTCAATGTTGATGATTTCCTTTGGGGGTTCATGGCTGGTTGGTTGGTTGGTTGGTTGTATGTTACCTCCCACGCCCACCTACCTACCTACCTACCTACCCACCTACTTACTTACCTGCTTTCCTACCCAACTACTTACCTGCTTTCCTACCCAACTACTTACCTGCTTTCCTACCCAACTACTTACCTGCCTCCCTCCTTCCCTACCTACCTCCTTCACGCCTACCTGCCTACCTACTACTTACGTCCTTTCCCACCCACCTACCTCCTTACCTACCTACCTCCCTTCCTCCTTCCTCCTTCCCTACCTACCTATACTTCCCTCCCTACCTACCTACCTCCCTCCCTACCTACCTCCCTCCTTCCCTACCTACCTATACTTCCCTCCCTACCTATACTTCCCTCCCTACCTACCTCCTATCCTCCCTACCTGAATCCTTTCCTCCCTACCTACCTCCTTGCCTCCATCCATCTCTTCCTCCTTTTCCATCCATCTCTCATTCCTCTTCCATCCAGCCATACATCCATCTCTCCCTCCTTCTCCTCTCTCCCTCCTTCTCCCTCCCTCCCTCCTCCTCCTCCTCCTCCTTCCTCCCTTCCTCCCTCCCTCCCTCAATCATTCACTGCATCCCTACCTCCCTCCTCATTACCTTTCATACCTTCCTCTTTCCCTCCCTCTATCCTTCCCTTAATCCCTCCCTCCCTTCTTCTATCCTTCCCTTAATCCCTCCTCTTCCCTCCCTCCCTCCTTCTATCCTTCCCTCCCTCTATCCTATCCTTACATTCATCTCTCTCTCTCTCTCTCTCTCTCTCTCTCTCTCTCTCTCTCTCTCTCTCTCCTAAACCCCAGTCTGCTCTTCTCTTTTCTTCACTCTCTTTCTCTAAACTTTCACTTACCCAAACTCTTTCAGCCCCACCATGCCTCTGCCTCCTCCTCCTCCTCTTCTTCTCTTCCTCCCCCTCTTCTCCTCTTCCTCTCCTCCTCCTCCTCCTCCTCCTCCTCCTTCTCCTCCTCCTCCTCCTCCTCCTCCTCCTCCCCTCTGCCTCCTCCTCCTTCCTCCCCCCCCTCTACCTATCTTATACTCATTCCAAAATCTTTCCTTCAGATTTCCTCTAATTCCCCTTTTCTTATCCTAATTTTCCTCTCTCTCTCTCTCTCTCTTCCCAGATACTTCATCCATATAATTTCCCTTCTTCTCCTCCTCCGTTATTACCTTTCCTCCAGTCACCACACATCATCACAGTTCACCCTTCCTCTTTCTTCTCTCCTCTTCTATATCTGACTTCTCTTCTTTTTCTTTCCTTCTCTCTCCATTCCTCTCTTCTCCTATAGTCCCTCCTCCTTCTGTGAAATCCCACTTTTCCTTTTATAAGCAATCCTCTTTCACTCCCTCCTTCCCATTCTCTGCTCTTTCTCCCTCTCTCTTTTTATTCCTTCCCTCCCTCTCTACGGAACACACACACCCTCTCTCACCCCCCCCCCTCACCTCTCTTGTGGCACGATTTCCTCCGTCCTCTGATCAAAACTAAGGCTTTTCACTTTCCTCCAACCTTAATTCCTTCAGCAGATGGACACAAAAAAAAACCGTAAATCGCAACAAAAAATAATCCTATACTCAAGAACCGAGGCAGAATGACGAAAGATGAATTGAGCCAGGGGTGTGAGACAAGATAAACAAGAATATAAAATTGAGTATAAGTTGGTGGGGTTAATAAGGTATATAGGCCAGAGGGAAGATGAGAAGTGAAGGTGAGAGTGACAGTGAGTGCTTATTGCTTATCTATCTATTTATCTATCTATCTATCTATCTATCTATCTATCTATCTATCTATCTATTTATCTATCAGGGACAAGTACCGAGTTGACGTAATACATTAAATCAACTCTTGAAAGTTATTGTATATATAGCACCATAAGTATTTCAATCATCTATATGGGTGTCCAAAATTATGTATACAGTACCGTACAGTCGAGGCACATAAATCCTTGACCATGCAGACTTCCCCTTACACCCTGCATGATTAATTAAGGGGGTGTGGGAATTAGGGGACAGGCTTGGGGGGGGTACAGGAGAAGAGAGACAGGCTTGCCAAGGGTGGGGGTGAGGTAAAAAGCTTGTCCCCTATTCCCGCACCTCCTTAACCCCCTCCCCCCCCCTCCTCAAGTCTGTCTCCCTACTCCCCCCCCCCCCAAGCCTGTCCCCTACTCCTACACGCCCCTTAAGGACTATGTACCGCGACTGTACTTTCTAAACATAAGAATATATATTTATGAATTCTAAATGGTTTGAAACTTGTACACAACATACCTAAAAAAACATTATTAACTAAAAAAAAAAAGATAAATCAATTGTTGTACGAACGATGGTATAGTCACGAGTATTTAAATTGACATAGATAATAAGTAACGAAGAATATAATAGAGACAATCGAGAAAGGTATACACTCGCAATTCAAAATATGTATCCAGGTTTGCTTCGAATAGCCTGATCGAGTAATATGCGAGTTCAAGTAAATAATTATGAAACTGGAAAAGCGTTGTAATTGCTTCACTATATAGTCAAAAGATTTCAAACTGCAACAAGACTTGGATATACACATTTTATTTTGCGTGTGTATCTAGCCAAAGTTTGGAGAGTGAGAGGAATTGTAGTAGTAAGGCCCGTAGTTTAAAAAAAATTGAGGGCCCTTATTGGAGCTCAATGAATTCTCCAAACTACTCCAGGTAACAGATACCCTATTAGAAATACTGAAGGGTTCTGTGGCCTGGATTATTTGGAGGGTTCATTGAGCTCCAGTAAGGGCCCTCAAATTTGTTAAACCTACGGGCCTAGGAGTTGGGAGGATGAGGGAGATATAACACGAGTGGTGGTGAGACTGTGGGTAATTTTGGAGCATCGTGTACTGTATAATATTATGTCAATGTGTACAAAAGTGTAGTACTGTACTGTTGTCCCGTTTGAGCTTAAGTAAAGTGCACGTGTATGAGAGAGAGAGAGAGAGAGAGAGAGAGAGAGAGAGAGAGAGAGAGAGAGTGTAGTAGTAGTAGTAGTAGTAGTTGTAGTAGTTAGATAACGAGGTGAAAAAATAATGTTTAAGGTTATCAAGAGTATAACCAAAGATGAGGTGATATATTTGTTGAGAATTGTTATTTACGTTTGTAAACAACTTGTATAAATATTATGGAAGGATCAAATTCAGTTATTATTACTTGTATCACAAATTATAGACCGAAGGCGTTATGTGGATTATACGTATTGCTTTCCTGTACAAAAAATATATACTTTATATTTGAAGATTTATATAATTATTCTATGTGTATAATTCTTAGTTCGTGCTTTCATATTTAATGTCACACCTTATATTTCACAGCTGAGGACATGAAGCGGGTTTCTTGCCTTATATTTTTTACCCAATAGAAAAAAAATTCAATAACAAACTCGGCATGATTTTTTTCGTTATCAAAAGCTATACATTTTTCGTTCTGCAAGCAGTGCTAAAACCAGTCCGGAGAAGTATACAACTAACTAACTCATCCTGGGAACATATCGCTTAAAAACTAAAAAACTACATGGAAAATAAAGTGTACTTAGAAAATTATGAAGGACAGTACACAAGGTTAATTAAGTAGTGTTATGGCAGGTAGGCAGTTTATTGTACGGGCCTCCCACATCTTCAGTCAACTCAACCTATACCTATAGATTGTATCCCCATTCCCAGTACCAACCACACCTATAATCCTATGTATACCGTCACTACCATACATGATTTCAGTAAACACATGTGCCTACCTTACTTCCCTCTCAGCCTGTATCCCCATTCCATACATTTATTTCAGTAAACACATTTGCCTAACCTACCCTACCCTACTTCTCTCTCCGCCTGTACTACCATGACTGACTGACTGACTGACTAACCTGGCTTCACCTCCGTCCACTCACTCCTCAATTACCACCTCCACTAACACCAACCACACCACGCCTTCCACCACCACCATACACGCCCCCACACGCTCATCTCCACCTTGCTTCTTCTCTCACATACAAGTAACTCCTACATTGTCACTCTGTTAAGGCTTTCATCTCCATAACTCCATTCTTTCATTACATATCACCATGCCCCCTCTATCTATCTCTCTCTCCAGCCAACGAGACATCCACCATCTATGTTCACCCAGACACTACCATCTGAACGAAATGATCTACGGGGTTTGAATTTCAGGACAAAATATAAATTATGTACGTGTATCATTAAGACCAGGAATATAGTTTGCTTTATGTCTGTAGCCTATCTATGGTAATTTTTATAGATACGTGTTGTTGATTATAAGCCGCTGCTTCCGATTACTATAACCATTAACACCTAAAGGAGTATTACGGTAATATGGCACTGTGTTGATACTAAGAACGAACAACCTGAGGATCAAGGGAAGGTTGAGTGGTTATCAGTTTAATCATGGTTCAGATGGAGACCCTGAAGATGCTGATGCTCTCACAGGTGACCTAAATCAGAGCGGGAGGAACACGGTTGGTAAAGACCGCCACAACAATGAGCTCCGACGTCACCTCTCCTCTTCCGCCGCTTGCTCGCCGCCGACTGAAGAATCTTGCTCCTCCCCTCGGTGCGCGCATCCCAGCTCCGCCCCTCCAGTACGCCTTCCACCAATCATTGCTAAAGCCCCGCCACTCTAGCACCCCAACAACCAATCATAATGGCACTCGCAACGCAAATAATTGAGTGAGCCAGCTATCAGTTGATTGTTTGATTTTTGTAACTATTCGATTTGAAATCCGATCCAATAGCAGTTGTAGAGTTGTAGTTTGTATCTGAGGGCGAGTGTGTGTGTCTTGGTGGTGGCGTGCGGACGTGTATACGACTCACATCCACTATGAGTACCGAGGCCCTCATGGAGCCCAGCGCTACCCAAGGCGGACGACCTCCGGTTTCGTCGCCGCCACACAAAAGTCCCTCTCCTCCGTCGTCGACTTCGCTGGCGTCGCACCTACTGGCGGCCGTATCGCAAGTTCAGAGTCTGACGTCGCAGCTGCCTCCTTCAGTGCCCATACCCACATCTTCACCCCCTGGGCTTGGAGGGTATCGTCATGGCATGCTGGGTGGAATGCCGCCCCAGTTCCACCTCGGAGCTGAGCCTCCCATGTCCTCACTCTTGGCAGGACTTAAAGACTTCCCCCGTCAGTACCATTCCCCACCACCCGTTCCTTCATCTGAGAGCCATGAGTGTAAAATTGTGGACTATCGTGGAGCTAAAGTTGCTGCATTTATCATTAATGGTGACACAATGTTATGCCTGCCACAAGCCTTCGAGTTATTCCTGAAGCACTTAGTGGGTGGCCTCCATACCGTCTACACCAAACTCAAGCGTCTGTCAATTGAACCCATCGTGTGCAATGTTGACCAAGTTCGCATCCTAAGAGGTTTGGGCGCCATCCAGCCTGGTGTCAACAGGTGCAAACTTCTCTCTGTCAAACACTTCGACGTCCTCTACAAGGATTGCACCACCGCCAGGTACGTGTCGCTTTCTGTTTCTAGGTGTCTAGGGCTGGTTGAGGCTTCGGCGCTAGAGTGGAGTGTTAACTGTGTGTAGTCGTCAGAAACATGTGTACTTCAGTTTCTGCAGTTTTCATGTACCGTACTGGAATTCGTTTCTCCGTATTGTGAATGCCTTTATTTGTTGTTATTCGTTCTTCAGAAGCGATTATTATTTCTTGATTTACCGGAGCTAATACAGTGATATCCAATAATGGGTTCCGGATTATTGTGTCACCAAAGTCTATGGGTGTGTCAAATGAAGACAGTATACATAGTGTTGACTCTACGAACCATGAAAGAAACTCGTATATAACAAAACTCATATAACAAAACGTAATAATGTTCTCGTATTGATATATTCAAGTGAGTGTTGGTATGTGAGGGAAGTGTGTGATGTGTTCTACTCCTCTGACACACTGAGGGCCGGGATGTGAGGGGTGAGCGGTGAAGCGGCGTGAAGGAGGGGAGAGATGAGGGGTCGGCATCACGGCCAAAACCCTGAGGACATTACACAGCTTCATTCTAGATAAATGTCCTGGGTGTGTTTGTTTGTTTGTTCTTGTTTAGTATTAAATCAAGAGTCGTATAGTTATGTAAGCGTTGCGTTCATAATAATCATAACTATAGCGCTTACATTCAAAGAGTTTTAAAATATCTGCATGGACACACGACCCCACTATCAGAGATCAACTGTATCCCTTTATGAACTCGGAGTCCCAGTGAAACAAAGGGAATACTAAGGCTATTAAGCGAGAGGGAGTGCCGGGTTGGGTGACAAGTGCCTGGTGCCAGAAAGTGGTTGGAGTGAAGGGGACGGAAAGGGTCGCCAAACTTGTCTTTTGCCAGGCTTCTTCACCCGACCCATACACGTCTGAAGGCAAATATATCACTGGAGCTATTTTTTGTATAACATGTGACTCTATACATACATCATACCTGAGTTATAAATGTTTCAGATCACACGCTGATCGTCTATTAATTTTATCTTTGTGTCTCCTATCTGTGACCGTCACCGCTTAGACTGCATGTGTTTAGTTCTGACCCGTAGTGTAAATATATGCAACATATAGTACAGTTCATTTGATAGGCAGTCTGTATCTGATAACCTACAGCACGTCATGGTAAACAATGTTATATTATGATCACCATCACTCCGGTTATGTTACATTCCTTCTACACACCACAATCTGATAGAGAGTTCTTTAGTTCTGAATGTTAGTACCGTAAAGTGTGTGAGTACTTTATCGGTAATGAATGCCTATGATTACTTTTCGTCAGTGATAAGATTGTCACGCTTGGAATGGAAAATGTTTAGGCATCACTTGGTATCACTTGGTCCCGACTTTCCTTACACCCGCTCCACCTTGACCACCTTCAATGACACACATTATTTATTTTGTTTGTGACGAAAACTGTGGTGTAGTAAAAGGACAATTATAAGTAAAAGCACGTACGTATCTTCTGTCAGCGATGAAACTTATAATATATACTGTACTTGGAACGGAGGATGCATTAGAATATACATCATCCTGTGGTTTATTTATTTGTTGGAAAAAGCGGTACTGTAGCGGTGTGTACATACATATGATATTATTAATGTACCTTACAGTAAGATATAATAATGAAAAAACAACGGAAAACCCCGTGACTCTTGCCTGGTTCACGTTAGCAGATACCAATTATACGCAAAGCATTTCACATTTATATATATTTTTAAACCAATAATAAAGAGAAAGGGAATGACGTTATTAGTCTTCGTATTATCTCTACCGTATTCCCCCTCGGTTCCTGATTTACAACGAGACACACAATGAGACTTTTCAGTATATAGGAATAATGAGTTAATATTTAGTGTCCGCCGCCGCTAAGCACAACAACCCCATCAGAGGTTCAGGGGGAAATACAGTGTTGGCAAATCTGGAGCAACGGATTCCTCCAAACTATTCCAAACAACAGGACTCATTTATTTTTGTCCATCTGGTCCTGTTTCCTGGCATATTTTGGAGGAATCAAGACACTTCAATGTACCAAAAGTATACTCTCCCCTTAAACATATCCAACATTATCCGCTAAACATTTTCCGTGACCCCTTTGCTCCCCGTCCAGTCAGTGTCGTTATATGTAATTCTTTTTCCCATTATGTGTAATTTTTTTCATTAGATTATACAGATGAATTTCTTAATTAAAGCGCCGTCCATGTGAGGTTGCCCAAAAACAGTCAGTCCTTTGTGTCAACAGTCGAAGAGAAAGGGAAATATTTATGGAATTGTTTTGGGTGATAGATGTGAAGAAAGGAATTAATTGTTTTGGGTGACAGACGTAAAGAAAGGTATTAATTGTTTTGGGTGATAGATGTGAAGAAAGGAATCTGTTTAGAGTGATAAATGTGAAGAAAGGTATTTATTGTTTTGGGTGATAGACGTGAAGAAAGGAATATGTTTAGGTTGAGACGTGAAAAAAGAAAGAAATTGTTTTCGGTGAGACAAGTGAAAAAAAAAAATGAATTGTTTTGGTTGACAACACGTGTTTTATGGAATTGTTTTGTGTGACATTCCCGAGGTTGACCAACACACCAATGGCCTCACAACCCCACACACACAGTTGGCGGCTTTTATTGTTTTCTTAATTAAGGTATCGAGCGGCGACGGCGGTGTGTGTCTGTGTGTGTGTGTGTGTGTGTGGCGTTATCTCACTCACTGCTCCTCCTCTCCACCGCCATCGCAAATTAAGCTAGATTTAGACTGGATGGCTGCTTAATTATCCGGAATAAAACTCATCATTATATATTTACTATACTACCAACCGCCACGTGTTAATTAGTATGTCAAAAAAATCAAAACAATTATTCTCTATTTTCTAAAAAAAAAAAAAAAAGACAATAGTAAGGTAGAACAAATAATTTATTTTCTTATTTTGCTTAAACACACACAAAAACAGAGAGAGAGAGAGAGAGAGAGAGTGAGAGAGAGAGAGAGAGAGAGAGAGAGGTATCCATTCAGCAATAGAGTGGTAGATAAAGAAAGAGACATCACGCCCTTCCCGTTCCTTGGGGAGTGAGTGAGTGTGTCGCTTCTAGGCCTATCTCTCCTATATAACAGCAAGTCTTGGTGGTGGTGGTCGTCGCTGGAGGGAGGGAGAGGAAGGAAGGGAGAGGGTCTTGAAAAACTAATTACAGAAACACCTAAACTGAACCTCTTGTCACTGAGATCTGCTGATTTGTGTGTTTGTGTGTGTGTGTTCTGAATGCGACCGACTAATTTGCTGTGTGTGTTTTTCTGTTTTCTGAATGCGATCGACTTAATTTGCTGTGTGTGTTTGTGTGTGTGTGTGTTTTCTGAATGCGTCCGACTAATTTGCTGTGTGTTTGTGTGTGTGATCTGAATGCGATCGAATAATACCCGTCTGTGTGTGTGTGTGTGTGTTCTGAATGCGACCGACTAAATTTTCGTGAGTTCTGAATGCGACGGGACTAATTTTCTGCGTGTGTGTGTGTGTTCTGAATGCGACCGGACTAATTTTCTGTGTGTGTGTGTGTGTGTGTTGACTGGGGCCGACTAATTTTCCGTGCCACCAATTGGATGCACACTAATCCACTCACATCCCTCGTTTCAACCACCACCAACTGGGGCCCATTGGATGTACCGTCCGTCCCTCACCCACCGCCAGTCATCCACGCTCTCTCTCTCTCTCTCTCTCTCTCTCTCTCTCTCTCTCTCTCTCTCTCTCTCTCTCTTATACCTTTCTTGGCGAGACGCTCTTGGCTTTCTTTGTCAGATACATTTAGCTTTCTTTGCCAGACACTCTTAGCTTTCCTGTCCATCTACCCAGGTTCTCTCTCTTATACCTTTCTTTGCCAATTACTCTTAGCTTTCTTTTTTTTTCTGCAATTTGGAAAAAATCTGAAGAATTATTGATGAATTTATCGTATGTGTAAGACCTGGATTTTATATAACGGTATTATTTATTGTTTGTGGTATATATTTGATGTGACTGAGAAGAAAAAAAATATATATATAATCCGGAATATTCATTATGTTCATCTCACAAAAGAAACCGGTTAGCATCATCTGAGAACATTGAAATAAATAAATAAATAAAAAAGCATTTGTGTCATGTATTTGGTTTATATAATAGGATCTCAAGTGTTATGTTATGACTTACTGTATAATATAGAGAGTGTTATTATTTGCCTGTGAATTTCGTAGGGGGTTTGTTGTTGTCTGTATCTGTCTCTTACTGGTGGGTCTGTTGCTGTTTATCTGTCTCTTACTTGGGAGTTTGTTGCTGTCTGTATCTGTCTATCATTACACTCTTCTTCAGTAATATATTGAACATGATACAGTATAATTTCCTTATACTTGTTATAATAGCATTATTTGTTTAGTTTTATCCAGCTTATTATAATTATTATTATTATCATTATTATTATTCAGCTTATTATCATTATTATTTCTATTATTATTTTTATTATTATTATTATTATTATTATTATTATTATTATTATTATTGTTATAGTTTTGAAATTATTTACATACGTTTTCACTGGCAAAGCAATATTTTTATATGCGTTTTGCACTTCATCATTTGCCTATATACCCAATAATCAATTAACCTTCTATTGCACATGTTTCTCTTCTTGACTCACGACCAATGCAGCATCAATAACAAATTAACAATGGATGAAACATAATTATTAATGACGTCAGGTTCTCAACGTTATAATTATAAGTATAGAAACTAACTTGGATTTGTCCTCACTTATTTCATTTATAGATACCACCACTAATTTGTTTGTATTTCTGAACCGATCTATTTTATTTTTTATATTTATTTATTTTTTGCTTGTATCTTCGTGACGCCAGCATTTCATTGCATATATTTTTTTTATGTGTCTTATGTGTCTTCTTACGTTGCATAAATAAGCTTATATTCATTAATATATTATTGATGCTGACATGATATCATAGGCCTGACACACACACACACACACACACACACACACACACACACACACACACACACACACACACACTCTCTCACCATTGAATTATTCACACACACACACACACACACACACACACACACACACACACACACACTCTCTCACCATTGAATTATTCCTTATCTTTCTAACTCATTCTTCTTCCCCCCTCATCTCCCTCCTCCCTCATCTCCCTCCTCCCTCATCTCCCTCCCCCCTCATCTCCCTCCTCCCTCATCTCCCTCACTGTCCTTCGTAGACCTTATTCAGCCTCCCTCCCTCCCTCATCTCCCCATCTCATCACCTTCACATTTACTCATTTCTATACACATTCACAAACAACAATTATTCCCTTGTTACTTTCATTTTTCCTATCGTCTCATATTCGTCTTTCACACTTAACCTTCACTACATCTCCCACTTGTAACTTCTCCCTATTTTCCCCCTTATTCATTCTCCCTTTTCCTCCAGTCACTCTTCTCCCCTCCACGTACTGTCACCCCCTCCCTCTAGCCCCCCACACCCCTATACACTGCCACACCCCCTTCATATCACCCCCTCCCTCACTCTCCTATATATATATATATATATATGCTCCCTCGCCCCACTACCTCCCTCCCTCCCTCCCTCCCTCACCCTAGCTTACTTTCACCCTCCCTCATCTTTCACTCCCACCATGTACCCTCACTCTCTCTCTCCCTCCCTCTTTCACCCTCGCTTACTTTCACCCTCCCTCATCTTTCACTCCCACCATGTACCCTCACTCTCTCTCTCCCTCTCTCTTTCACCCTCCCTCATCTTTCACTCCCACCATGCACCCTCCTCTTTCCCTCCCTCCCCCTCCCCCTCCCTCCCTCCCTCCCTCCCTCCAACACCATTAAAGTTACGCATATTATCCACTACCTTGGCTTGGTGTATACGGTCCTTCCTCTCCGTCATTGACACCTCACCAACAGACCTCAGAGCCATTCACACCACCACACAAGATACACTCGTTCCCATTCACAGAACCCCATAGCCTATACTCACTCCCATTGACTCTTTCGGGGCTCGTTTCAGAGGCTATTTGAAATGGTCATTATATCACCCCAGGAGAGAGAGAGAGAGAGAGAGAGAGAGAGAGAGAGAGAGAGAGAGAGAGAGAGAGAGAGAGAGAGAGAGAGAGAGAGACTTGTTCATTTCATCAGGCCATTGGAGTATACACAGATATATCCTTTTAATGTGCCTGCTTCTTCTTCTACTCCTGCTGGTACTGCCCTCTGCTGCTCATATATCGTCTTTACACTGTCATTACTTTTTCCTCTGCTTCCCCTGCTGTTGTACTTAACCACCGTCTGTTCCTCCGACTGTTCCTTTACTCCCTTTTTTACTTCTTCTGGTTGTTATTCTCCTCTCTGCCACTTCTCCTTCTGCCCCTCACGTAAGATCTTTCATTTCCCTTTCGGTTTTACTCTTTCCCTTTTCTACTTAGACTAACTTCTTCTTCTTCTGTTTGTTTAGGTGTGTTTATTCAACTTACTTTAACCTGTCACTTCTACTATATATCTGTTCTACCTCTTACATCACTGTATATATTGTTATAAGTCCCTCTAACCTATCTTCTTTTCATTCTTTTGCCTCTACCAATATTTTCTCTTCCCTTCTCTGTCGCATCTAATTTTAGTGTTGTTATTCCCGTTCCTTCATTTCTCCCATTCCTTATTTTGTTTCACGTAATGCTTATGATTATATAAAGTGTAAGTTTTCCATTAGCCAGTGTTGTATAGCAGCGTGATATAATATACTGATCCAAAAAAATATTAATATGATTGAAAAGTGTAGTCATCAAAAAAAATTGTAGAACTGTTGTACTGTAGATTATTTTCTTTTGTTGTTGGGGATGATAAGGGTAAAAATGTTAGGTTAATTCTAATGAGTGAGTATTGTTAAGTATTGTTGTTGGTTGACCGTATGTTTGCACTGCACCAGAGATCAGGGACTCACTTCACCATGGAGGGAGGCCATTTGTGATGAGGGAAGATTAATCAGGAAGGGGTTGTGTTTGTGGAGATTAGCGAGTGTGTTGTTGGTTGGGGTTGGCGGTGGTCGGTCGGGCTGGCTGGCGGGGAAATAGATGGTTGTGTCTCCGCCGCCGCCGCCGCCGCTAACACCATCGCCACCGCCACCACGCTGCCTCTTCTCTCCTCTCCTTTACTCGCCTCCCCAGCGACTCAACACGCCCTGAACTCTAAAATTTAATCGATAATCGCCTGCCTCCCTGGCGTCACCTACTATGAACCCTTCTCAAACACACATATCAGACCCTCATGGTAACTTGGCACACACACACACACACACACACACACACACACACACACACACACACACACACAACACTCAGAGCACAAACCACGCCAATTAATGTCTCTGGGTTACACGTGGCATTTCAGTCCGTTCTCTGTTTGTAGTCTTTGTGTTGACACTTGTAAATCTTAGAATCAACTCTATATAAAATCAGATTAAGAACATCTTGGTTAAGATTTCTTACGAGGTATGACACACTTAGCTTACTCCTGAATTGTTGTTGTTGTTGTTGTTGTTATTATTATTATTATTATACCAATCTTGCGAATAATATATTTATTATTTCGTTTACTATTTTCCGAAAGTTTTTCGAGTTTGAAGTCTGTAGCGCTTGTATGTGTCTAAAGTTCTAAACCCTTAATCACGACAGTAATATTTACAGAAAAAAAACATTAATAATAAACCTGGTTTAACTTTGTTTACATGTACAGTGAAAGACTGAAGTCGTGGCATCGTTGTCTTAATTACTTACAATATTATTTACGTACAACAAACAACACTGAAATCCAAACCACAGATACACACCGAGGTGGAATGGGTAATTATTTGCCAGAGAGTTTCACCGGTTTTCTGTTCACAACTATTTTTTTGCGTTCAATGTACCTTCACGGGGGAAATCCGACAAGGCCTGGTCATCGGTTAGGTCAAGTTGAGGCCATTTGTTTCATTGATCTCCAAGGAAATATTTCACTGGAGTCTGGTGATGAGGTATGTTGGTGGGTAGAGTCTGGTGATGGGGTATGTTGGTGGGCAGAGCTACATGGCATCACGAGGCCGCTCTTCATAATGTTAGTGACAGCAGCATATTTATTTATGATTATTTTTTTTCTTCGTGAGGGACAGAAACTAAAACTGCTGGCAAAGGTTCGTGAGCATTTTGTCCAGACCACAGTAATGACGGTAAAGTGTAAGTGTTGTAATATTTCTAATCTCAGGGTACATACATTTGGGGTTAAAGTTTATCTTATATATACTCTTATATCAGAATGTCAAATGTAGATATTAACCCTTAATTTTTATGACGGTTGTTCCTTTCTGAAACTAAGAAAAGTAGCTAGAGACGACCTCAGAGATGCCGAGGACTTGGAGGCAAGCAAAGACTATAGATGCTTTTATGATGTGAGAGCTGCCAGGGCATTGTTTGAGACCTCTGAGGAGAAGGCAGAAGGAAGGCTTTGAGAGAGGCTGAGAGAAGGAAGGCTTTGAGAGAGGCTGAGAGAAGGAAGGCTTTGAGAGAGGCTGAGAGAAGGAAGGCTTTGAGAGAGGCTGAGAGAAGGAAGGCTTTGAGAGAGGCAGAGAACGCTCGTCAGTTACACCAGTTTGCATCCGTAATGTGAGCGGTAATGAGGCTAAGCGACCCCTACACTGCACCACAAAAAATGAACCCAGCCTCCACCACCACAGGGGGGGGGGGGGTCTTCAACATGTAATTCAATTCCTCTATATCCGAAGTCGATATGAAGACGGAGGCACGGTACCGGAGCATATCAGCCTCTTCTTCCCGCTGCTCTCATTAGCGATTTGCAAATGGAGGGACAGGAATAGAGGTGGGGGGAGGGGAGGGGGGTATTTCCGTAATTGCTGACATAGGATAGCGGCAGTTAGCGTCGTTAGCGGCAGCCAATTAGGACAACAAGGCCTTCTGGATTGTTTATATGTGGATTGTTATTACGTGAAGCACAGCAGGGAACCACAAACAGTCAGGGGTTGTCACGAGGGAAGGAGAGAGAGAGAGAGAGAGAGAGAGAGAGAGAGAGAGAGAGAGAGAGAGAGAGAGAGTGTGTGTGTGTGTATGTGTGTTAGATGGTACAGTCATGGTAAAAAAAAAAAGTCCTGCAACCTGGTGAATAAAAGCGAGCCAGCTGAGTGAATCTTGTGAACCCATATTGCAGTGACCAAAAGTTATAGTTTCGTATCATTTTTCGAAGCCTTCTCATTGGAAGGTGTTGCAGGACTATTGACCCTGACTGTACCATATATTTATAGTCATGCTGAAGATCCATGAAAAACAGGTAAAAGGAAATCACTGTGACAAGCACCTTCACTATACCTTCCAAATCTAATAACATTCATTTTAACACCTTCATAATATTGGATGCATCGTTAACATTTGGTTTTGTGTGAGTCAGTGTCGATAAATATTCCCGACAGCGACCATCACGATTCGTTCATAATTCTCCACAGACAGAATTCCGTGAGGCAGCGAGTGAGTATACCTGAATATACCCTTGATGAGCATACTCGCACGATGTTATTTTCTCTCTCAGGGAACAATGAATTGCCATTTTTGCATCAACCACCACGATTTTTCCTTCCAAGTGGATCGATTTTTCCCATTTCCAAATCTGGATAAAATCTGTAAGAAATTTTGTACCGTACGAAAACTTTCAGATGCAAGATAATTTTACCCACTTGAAGGCAGAGTACTCAAGTTATTACTATATACATGTATCTTATATTGACAGCAAGGAGAATATCCAGTTTTGCTGAGACATATTTACGTTTTATTATTATTATTTTTCTCCAGCCTTTTATAGCTACACATTATATTGTGTTATTAATGTGTAGTAAGAATCAATACTGTTGTTGTTGCACGTGATCAGCCCCTCAGCCCTGCCTCCAAACCCCCCCCACCCCACTCCATTCCTTCCCTGCCAGTCTACCCCCAATATATACCTAGTCTACCCCTCCCACTAAGCCCCTTCCCTATCAACCCCCTGCTTGCAACCACCCCTATCTCTGCCAACACCCTGCCTTCCCTGTATTTATTCCCTTCTCTTTCCTGGCTATCCCTAATTTAACTTGCTATTCCCACAATGACCATGCCTGCCCTCATGTCGTCCCAACCCCAGCCCCCCCCCCCCACCACCCTCAACCACGTTCTATCTTTCGTAATGTTATGTTATGTTCTTTTATTTATTTTTATTTTTTTCATATTTGCTGATAGTCTCTTGTCATCCATCAATATCTATATACATTTTGGTGGGTTTTTAAGAGATTATGTTTATGCGGTATATACTTAATTATATTGCAGATGTTCATTAATATGTTTGTTATCTTACGTTCTGTCCGCCCTCCCGTCAGTCAAGTGCACATCAAATTGTCGCTATAGTCACTTTTAACGTCTTATTTCTGACACCACCACGACGACTACTACTACAATTTTTTTTGCGATGCTATAATTATGCTATTCTACCTCTCAGGAAAATTAAATATAAAACTAATCACATGCATCGTTCGTTATCACTGTTCTCCGATTTCTCTCTCGTTTTTGTTTCCGTCTTCTGTTCTTCATTTTCTCTTCTCTTTACGTCTGTTTTCTGTTTCTATCTCTTCCCTTTCCCTGTGTTTTCCGGGTTTTTTTCTTTTCTTTCCCTCTGTTTTCTGTTTCTATTTCTTCTCTTTACGTCTCTTCTCCATTTCTATCTCTTAAATCATTCTCTTTACGTCTATGATTGTGTGACGTGTGTGTACTGTGTCCCCCATGCATCTCTCCTTGTATTACTTCTCCATGCACATCTCCTTGCACCTCCCTTTCTCCCTCTCCAAAACTCATCCTCTATTATCTAAGAATGAATGGCAGACGATAACTAGAAGATAATAACTATCCTCTTTTTATATACTCTTCCTTCCCCTTCCCCTTTGCCCCCTTCCCCCCTTCTTAACCCCCCTTCCCCTTCCCCCCCCCTTCTTTTCCAGCCACACTTTAGGCACAAGTTGCAGGGAGGGTCTCAGGTTTCGATGGCACTTTTAAAACTAAGGCTGACGCAGAGGTAACTGGAGACTGGACTGGTAATGGGGGCCTAATGAATTATACCCGTAATGAGATGGTAATTCCTGTTAGCAAGGACCTCGAGACTGACACCTCCACCGACAACCACTTTTGTTGTGCCTCTCTATCCGAAGGTGTGTGTGTGTGTGTGTGTGTGTGTCTGTGTGTGTGTGTGTGTTTCATCTCTAAGTTTACCACACCCTTCCCCGTTTTCCCCTCTTTCTTCTTTCCCCTTTTTTTTTTTCTTTTTTCTTCTTTTCCCCTTCCTTCTTTCCTCTCATTTTGTCTCTTATTTCCATTACCTTTTCCTCTCAGCATCGTAACCTTAATCATTTGTTATTCTTAGTATATTTCTCTCTCTCTCTCTCTCTCTCTCTCTCTCTCTCTCTCTCTCTCTCTCTCTCTCTCTCTCTCTCTCTCTCTCTCTCTCTCTCTCTCTCTCTCTCTCTCTCTCTCTCTCTCTCTCTCTCTCTCTCTCTCCCACTTTGTCCCACGCAAATATTGAGGGTGATGGTGTTGGCATTGGTGGGGGAGACTTTGTGTACCTGTGTGTGTGTGTGTGTGTGTGTGTGTGACGGAAAGGGGGAAAGGGTGTGTGTGTGTGTGCGAGTGACGTTGTGTGAAAGATGAATGTCTGTGTAAGAGAGAGAGAGAGAGAGAGAGAGAGAGAGAGAGAGAGAGAGAGAGAGGAGAGAGAGAAGAGAGAGGTCTGCCTAGAATGTTAAGACACTTGTAAAATGAATAGAACTTGTTTTGTTTCCTGCTTGGCTTTGTGTAAGGTGGTGTGTGTGTGTGTGGTGTGGTGTGTGTGTGTGTGTGTGTGTGTGTGTGTGTGTGTGTGTGTGATCTGGGGTTGGGGTTGGGGAAGTCATTGTTTTGGAGAAATCATTTGCCCTCTATTATTCACCCAAAGTAGTTGATCCCATAATAAGTCATTTAGAAAAGTCCCTAGATATGATTTTGTTTTTCTGTGTATAATATAATATAATAGCCTTTACAAATAAGAGTGTGTGTAGCGAGTGACTCTTACCACTTACTACCTGCAGCAACTTTCAACACCTCTTCTTACATTTGGGAAACCTGAGCTAAAATATTTGTGAAGGTGTGTTGTATAATATTATGTAGCTACCCCTGTCTGTCAGTGTGTCTGTGTGTTTGTTTGTCCTCTGCTTCTCCTTCTTCCCTTCCTCCTTCTTCTCCTCCTCCTCCTCCTCCTCCTCCACGTCCTCCTCCTCCTCCTCCTCCTCCACGTCCTCTTCCTTGAGCTCCTCCTCCTCCTCCTCCACGTCCTCTTCCTTGAGCTCCTCCTACTGTGAGCGAGATGACTGGCAGGGCTGTGATGATGGGTTCTGTATAAATTATGGAGACATAATGAGGTCATAGATCATCAAAGAAATATTGCTAAAATAGTGTAGGCATTTCGGGACTGGCTCACCTGCATGGCTTTAGACCAAGTTGGGCGCCGCTTCCGTACCGCGTGCTTATTTATTATATAACGCGGCGACCTTCATTATCGCACATTGTAAATAGCGATAAATATATGCTGGAGGAAGATGGCGGCGGGGCGAAGAAGCATGCAAGTATATATATATAACTAACAACAGGGAGAATATGATGCCCCAGCCACGTCCATGCACCAGGAAGGAAGGAAGGAAAGAAAGTGAAGAATTTTTAGAGAAGGTCGTAGCATTATATAGCATAGTGTGTCTCTCTGTCTGTCTGTCCACTGCAGGCGTCATTACAGCGGGTAGGATATAGGACTATTCCTGCTTGTTTGTCTTGTGCCTTCCTTATCTAAATCTGTGACTCTTAGATATTATGACCGAGGAAATAATACCATAGTTAGTTTATCTATATATTTTACTTTTTTTTTTTTAACCCGGTGTTGGGAGGTTTTGATGGTAAATGCGTTGGTTGGTTGGTTGGTTATTGTTGTATTTGTTTCAATAGTGGATGATACATTATTAATATTGATGTCATGATGGTGTGTGTGTGTGTGTTGTGTATAATCTCCCTCACATGCCCACCTCCACGCCACGCCCCTCCACACCCACTACCACAACCACAACCACTCATTTTTCCAACACCACTATCACCATCAACATTCATCTGTCACCCTCACCAGTTCTCTCTCTCTCTCTCTCTCTCTCTCTCTCTCTCTCTCTCTCTCTCTCTCTCTCTCTCTCTCTCTCTCTCTCTCTCTCTCCACGAACAATAACATCACTACCTAACCACCACCATTTCAGTTCAACACCATACAGGCTACATACACCCTCTTCAAAGAGTCCTATCCAGCCTTACACACCCTTCACCACACTTCAATAACAAACCTTAATACCCTTATCCACACTGCCTAAACTACAAGCAAGTGGAGTTCTCTAATCTAACTGCGAGAAGAATGGGATGAGAAGAAGCAGCATCATATCCATTGAGGGTCTCAGCACCTTATTTCCGGCATTCCAACTTCCCTGATCAGTTGTTTATTCGAATACTTTTGTGCTGGAGGTGGGGTGGGGTGGGGGTCGTCGCCTTGGGGCCCTGGAACGCTGGAAGGGGAGGAAGGATATTTGGAGCGATTTAATTTGTTGGTTAATAACGTATGAAGATTGATCCGCCAGTATAGAGGAAAGGGAAGTGAGGGAGAGAGGCAAAGGCAGCAGCAACAGGGACCCTATATTGTGGAGATGAACCTTTTGTGTTGTTGTGACTGGACTGGTCAAGGTAGAGATGGTTATTAGATCTGAGTGTTGATTGATAATACTATAAGGTTGTAGAGCGTCAGTATTGTCCTCTAATAAACAGGTATTTCTCAGCTTCAAAATAGCGTGTTGGTTGGTTGGTTGGAGGTGTATTGTATATAGCATTGTATTATAACCCTCATGCTAGAAACCGAAATATATTGAGTGGTTAGATACATTATTGAGTGGTTAGATACATTAGCTGACACATTTATCCCATGATTTTGGAATAAGCTGCTTAATATAGAAGTCATATATTAAATACATTTCCTTATTGAAGAAGAAGAAATGATTAATGCTCTATCAATATTCTTCTGTTGGTATACGTATTACTAGTAGTCATTGGTGATAATTTTATAATATATATTTTACATTATAGCGTGTGTGTATTGTCAAAATATATTATACAGGGACAGCTGTAATAACACGTTACAATAATACAATACTGTTCTAATGAAGCTGATATTATTATTTACTATACATGTAATTAGTTCGAAAAGATTTATTATAGATAGTACGATTGATAATATTATATAGAGAGTGGTGGTGGTGAGGGTAACAAGGGTGGAGATAAAGGTGATAGTGAGCTCTTAGTTTAGGCAAAGGCTCTGGTTAAGGGTGAGACTGTGAGTTTTAGGGTGATGGCCTGAGTGAAGACTAAGTAAGGGTGAGGTTGTCCAGGGTCAGGGTGAGGTCTGGGTGTAGGGTGAGGGCGTGCTGGGTTTAGGGTGAGGGCGTGCAGGGTTAGGGTGAAGACTGAGTAAGGGCGAGGGCGTGCAGGTTAAGGGTGAGGGCTGGACTAAGGGTGAGGGCGTGAGCTAGGCCTCGGGAACCACAGGGGGCCTCGGGTCTCTCTGGCCGGCATTCCTTCGTCAGATTCCCGGTCATGAAACTCTGGCTTTTATTGCAGACTCCATTCCCTATTTCCAGCATTCCAGAGGCACACATTCTCCCTTTCATATAGTCGGCCACATTCCAGTCTGACTAGATGTGTGTGTGTGTGTGTGTATGTGTAGTAGTAGTAGTAGCAGTAGTTGTATATGTGTATTTCATGTGTGTGTGTGTGTGTTGTAATTGTGTATGTGTAGTAGTAGTAGCAGTAGTTGTATACGTGTATTTTTTTTTTTTTTCATGTGTGTGTGTGTTTTAGTGTGTGTTGTAATTGTGTATGTGTGTAATGGTAGTAGTAGTTGTATATGTGTATTTCATGTGTGTGTGTGTGTGTGTTTTAGTGTGTGTTGTAATTGTGTATATGTGTATCTCGTTTGTGTGCGTGTGTGTGTCTGTAACCTCAAAGTGCAAATCTGGGTGTAAGTAATTGTGAGCATAGGATTCACATTATTGTGTTTGTATGAAGGACTATACTGCTATACTGTATATCCTTGTGTTGTATAGGGACGTGTATACTTTCTCCAGAACCCGACTTTATATATATATATATTTTTTTTTTTTTTATGTGTTTAATTTAGTTTATGGATTGTCTTCGTGCGACATTCGGCACTTACACTTCGGTACTTCGGTTTGGGTTCATTATCACGATTATGTATATTTGTGTCAACATTAAATAAATCCTGGTGGTGTGTGTGTGTGTGTGTGTGTGTGTGTGTGTGTGTGTGTGTGTGTGTGTGTGTGTGTGTGTGTGTGTGTGTGTGCGGTCCTAACTGGGTGTTATAAAACTAAGTGTTGGTGTGTAGTGTTAAAAGCAGGGTGAGGTAGTAAATGAATTAGTGGTGTGTGTGTGTGTGTGTGTGTGTGTGTGTGTGTGTGTGTTGTTGGGTGGAGGGGAAGGTGTGTGTGTGTGGGTGTGTATGTTGTTGTTAGGTGGTGGAGGGGAAGGTGTGGTGATGGTGGTGATGATCCTCCCTCACTGTGTCGATTGATGGTCTGGTTTCTGTCTAGGCTTTTTATGGCTGCTCTGGGGTTCACCATGCCTTGCCTTGTCTTTTCTTGTCTTTCCTTGTCTTTCCTCGTCTTGTCTTGCCTTGTCTTGCCTTGCCTTTCCTTTTCTTTCCTCGTCTTGTCTCGTCTTGTCTTGTCTTGTTTTGTCTTGTCTTGTCTCGTCTTGTCTCGTCTTTCCTTGTCTTGCCTTGTCTTTCCTTGCCTTTCCTTGCCTTGGCTTGGTGGGGTTTATCTTATACTGGACAGGTTACGTACGGTGTGTTCTACTGAAGGGGTTGACGTCGTGACACACTGCCCGTATTGCCACCACAACAGTTCTATCTTCATCAGTGGATTTAGAGTCGACAAAAACGTTTCTAAATCCACCTTTCCTTTCTCTTCATCTACCATCAAAAACGTTTCTAAATCCACCTTTCCTTTCTTTTCATCAACCAACGAAAACGTTTCTATATCCACCTTTAATTTCTCTCTATCAGTCAACAAGAATATTCATAAATCCTTCTAAATACCTGTAATCCAATTTACCTTCGTCATTCTTTTTTTCTGAGTTTCTGTTATGTATTTTTGTATGTTGGGTTTTCCTTACGTTAGAATATACTTAATTTTAATCTTCTTTCTTCTGAGCTTCCATCTTTTCTTTCCTCTTCATTCCGAGTTTTTATTATTTCTAATCTAATGTTTTCTTTCATTCAAAGTTGCTATGATTTGTTTCTGTTGCCTTTCTCAACTTGGTGAAAATGAATCGATTCCTTTCCAAGTGATAAATATATATGACGTTCAATGCTTGTTTCGAGTATACTGTATTCCAATGTTTATAAGTCGCAGATAATTATGTGCCTAGTTGTATAATGTTTGATGCAAATTTGTCTTTTTATTGCATTACACTTGCCGAAAAAGTCAATACATTTAATGAATGAAGAAGCCAGTAAATGTCCACCAAGTCAAACCATAAGAACTGACTCAAAAAATTAGAAATATAACATATAAAATTACATCCAATATTTATGTACTGTCTAGTGAACCCAGAACAAGATATATGTAACGGTAAATAACAAGAAACTCAAAATAAACTCTTTCCCAGTCAATTCAATCACAGATAATATTATAGAACCTGATAATTCAACCGAAGATCATAATTTATATAGAAACTAAAAATAACAAGTAACACAACAAACTCTCTCCCAGTCAATTCAACCAAAGATAATAAATATATAGAAACTGAAAATTGAGACTTAGATCATGAATGTTAAGAATCTGAACATCCCTATTGCGAAAAGAAGAGAAACGCGAAAGTTAACCAGGCCACAGACAGACAGACAGATCCGAGGCTCCGACCGCTACACGCTAACTTCAAGGGCACTTCCAATACCATACCACCGCCGCCGCCAAGAAAGCAGACAGTCGGTCGGCAAAGGATCGAGGGAGATGCAACGCAGCGCTCCCCACAGCCTACTCCGACCCACTGAGAGCCAATCGCACCAATGACATCTCTTAAAGCCGAGAGGGAGAGTACAACTGGAACTGGAATGATTCTGGCCGCGCGCGCACCATGTGGATTCGAGTCCCAGATTCCAGCCGTATTCCCATTTCATTCACAGAAACTATTCCCGCGGCGACGGAGGGAGGGAGGGAGGAAGAGGATGAGTGAGAGAGAGAGAAAGAGATGCCGCGCGCAACAAGTCCCTTCCCTCCTCCTCCTCCTCCTCTGGTCTCCTCTTAACCAATACTCGTCTCTAAAACTCATCTTGCACTTTCCACAATCAAGATTTTTTTTTACATAATGTTAACTTGTACTGTGATGAACGACAGTGAATGTAAACCAACTTTGACACAGTAATAATGATATGAGCTGGTGTTTGTCTTAGTGAGGTTTGTTGTTGTTGTTGTTGGTGGTGGTGGTGGTGGTGGTGGTGTTCCGTTCCAGTCCCCCTTCACTCACGACCCTCCTGGAATTCCAGACACCACATTAACAAGCCGAAAAGGAATGGGAAAAGGGGAAATGATTTGGTGAGGCTCTGTGTGAGAGAGAGAGAGAGAGAGAGAGAGAGAGAGAGAGAGAGAGAGAGAGAGGGGAGGCCTGGTGAGTCATGGTGTGTGTGTGTGTGTGTGTGTAATCGTGAGCATATTTCTTTCACTGCTGTACATGATAATGGTAAACGTGTGACAGTTTTCCTACTTGCAGTGAGGTGAAGTGAATTTCTTTATTAATATTAGCAAGAGTTTCTACCGGGTCTTAACTTAACAAAGCACAACTGCCTTAAGAACACATTAAAACAAGCTGTGTATAAACGTTTATCCTTGTTAGTACGAGACCAGTCATTTATCATACTAAGTGTAGTTATCTTTTACTATATAATTATATTGTATAGCCCAAAAAACTAGATTGGCTTGTATGCTCATTATAACTCGGTTTTTATCTTCATATTATGTAAAATATAATGGTTCTTTAAATATTTAGTGAGATCCAAATGATCTAACTTGATTTCTAATTGTCGTAAAATAGGAAAAATAGTAGATATTATAAAAAACCCTCCATATATCTATTAGAGTGAGGAGGAGGAGGAAGGTCTGTAGAAGAAGAGGCGTCTCGTACAAACCAGTTGGCAGCTGTTGTAAATTTATAAACTAATAAGTCATTGGATTTTATTGGAGGGAGTGTACACACACTTGTAAACAACTGCTAACTTCAACTCTCACAATTACTCAACAATAATTGCTCATGGATATGTAATTTAATTCTTTATTCTTTTAAACGTAACCAACAACACGCTAATAATAGCCTGAAAAAAAAGTCTATTAATAATGTTCATAAAAAGCCTAATCAATGCTATTACTAATACTACTAATAATAGTATATCCGAGGGTTAGTTTTAAACGGCCACCGATAACACATGATTAATGATTAATAAATAATTCTTGCACATGATTTTCGTAACACTATATATACGAGGCTTGCCACTGCCATCCCCCTGGCGGTCACTCACAGCAATTACCACCTTTTCATCGCCTATATAGATTAGCCAATAAAATCTTTGTGTCGTTATCTTTTACGTATAACGCTACCGACCAAAGATAGACGTGATATTTACGATGTTCTTACAAAACCCGAGGCTGTTATAAATAAAACCGCATGTGTTCAGAGAGAGAGAGAGAGAGAGAGAGAGAGAGAGAGAGAGAGAGAGAGAGAGAGAGAGAGAGAGAGAGTGAGTGAGTGAGTGTGTGTGTGTGTGTGTATTGGAGATGAGAGAGGACGTTCGTATTTGCACACATTTAGAGACACAAATATGCCATCATAAATCTTGGCTAATGATCGGGTGGTAAGGCTGATTGATGTGTGTCTTAACAAACTATTTTTTTTTTTTAGTGAACAGTGCAAGGCTACCTCAATATTTATTTATTATTAGGAGGAGAGAGAGACACACAACGGGATACATATATAAATACATACAACAACAACAACAGCAACACGGAGGAGAGACACACAACGGGATACATACATGCATACATACAACAACAACAACAGCAACACGGAGGAGAGACACACAACGGGATACATACATACAACAACAACAACAGCAACATGGAGGAGAGACACACAACGGGATACATACATACATACATACAACAACAGCAACACGGAGGAGAGAGACACACAACGGGATACATACATACATACAACAACAACAACAATAACAACACAGACGTCACGGGTTTCCTTTTCCCCTCGCGGTCCTCTTTCTCCTCGTCCCAAATTAAAGCCTTTGGAGTTGTCTGCATTAATGACTCTGGTGCGGTCGATACGCATAAAATCTATTTGAACTATAAGAGAAAATCGAACCGTGTGTCCCTCCCCTTCCCTTCCCTTCCCTCCACTGTCATGTTGTCTGGTTGCTCTCTCTCTCACTCTCTCTCTCTCTCTCTCTCTCTCTCTCTCTCTCTCTCTCTCTCTCTCTCTCTCTCTCTCTCTCTCTCTTGCCCTAACCCCTAATTTATCTCCTAACTTTCCCCCCTCTTGCCCCTAACCCTAACTTATCTACCAACCTCACTCCCTTGTCCCTATCTTTAACTTATCTCTCACCTACCTTCTCATGCCCCTAAGTTTCCTCCCATGTCCCTAACCTCACTCCCACCTTCTCTCTATTCCCTTAACATTCCCATTTGTCTCCCTCATTCCCTGAAGTCCCTTATTTCCCCAACTCTTTTATTTCCTTCCCCTAATCTTCCTATAATTATTTATTTACTTTTTCCCAGTGTTCATCTCTTATTGTCCTACTTTTTCCCCACTTGGTTTCCTCCCTTGTGTTTTCCCATCACTAAACATTTCTTTCTCTGGCCTGTTTGTAATTCCCCCTTTTCCCCTTGTCCTTCCCTTTCTCTCTCCCCTCACTCTCTCTTCTTTCTTCCCATCATCCCCCTTGTTCCCCTTACCCCTTTCCTTCCCTCTTTTCACCTCCCCTACCTCCACATCAATCCCTCCCCTCTCTCCTTTCCTCCCTACCTCCACATCAATCCCTCCCCTCCCTCCCTCCCTCCCCTACCTCCACATCAATCCCTCCTCTCTCTCCTTTCCTCCCTCCCTTCTTCCTTCCTTTTATCCCTCCTCCCCTTTCCCCCCTTCCCGACACAGATTATAGGGTTAATATTTGTAGCCAACTCTTTGTCTCATATTGATTTTTGTAGTCCCACCTCCCCCGACCCCTTCAACCAACCCCAATCACCCCCCCCCTCCATCTCCCCCCCCCCCCCCCCACACACACACCCCTCTCTCAACCCCCTCCTCTCTGTCACAGTCATTGGCCCACGTGGGGAGAGAGGGAGGAGGGAGGGAGGAAGGGGAGAAAACATGTCACTCATTTTCTTTGTGACAATTTTTATTTCGTTGTCTATGTTTATGTACTTAGTGTTCTGTTGTCTGTCTTTGTGTGTGTGTTTCCTTCTCTCGTTTGTTTGTTGTCACTGTGTCCTAAATTAATTGGTCTGTTATTTCTTATGTTTTATTTGTCTCTCTTTGTATTGTTGTGTTCTCTTTATTATTTTTTGTCTCTTTTCTTTGGGTTCTGATTTATTGGTCTGTATTTCTTGTGTTTTATTTGTCTTTCTTTGTATTTTCTTATTTTCTTCGTTTTTGTCTTTTTTTTTTATTTGTCCTTACTTTTTATTTGTCCTTACTTTTTATTTCTCTGTCTTTGTCTCGTTTATTTCTTTGTCTGTCTGTCAATCTTTTCCTTGTTCTATATTCTGTCTATGTCCCTCTTTCTTGTGTCTGTAAATGTCTGTCTTTCTTCTTTTTGTCTTTTCACGTTTTGTATCAGTCAGTAAGTTATGTCTTTAATTTTTTTTTTTTTTTTTTATCTTATTGTTGTTGTCATTCTATTTTCCCTTTGGCTTCCTTTTTTTTTTGTCTGGTATTTTCCCTTTTTGATGGTGTAGGCTATAATCTACCTGACATCCATTAATATTTATTCTCCTTTCTTCACTTTAACACACACACACACACACACACACACACACACACACACACACACACACACACACACACACACACACACACACACACACTGCATGGCGTTCATAGATATAATATTATTTACTCCCACACGTGCACATCGACACTCGCAGGCAAAAACAAACATTTATTTATTTATCATATCTTCGTTTATATTCACACACACACACACACACTATTTATTTACTGTCCATTCAAGTCTATCGCGCGAACACACACACACACACACACACACACACACACACACACACACACACACACAACATCACATCATCTGTTCATTCATAGCCCATAGCAGCAGTAGTAGTAGTAGTAGTAGTAGTAGTAGTAGTAGTAGTAGTAATAATAATGATAATAGTAGTAGTAGTAATAGTAGTAGTAGCCTAGTGTACCTTCCCGACTCCCTTCCTATGGGCCACACGGATATTCCCAGTTGTAGGTTATCGATTGGGCACGGCACTGGTGAGAGAATTAAGGAGGGAGAGAAGAGGAGAAGGGAGAGTGGAAGAGGGTAGGAGTGAAAGGGAGATGAGGGAGAGGAGAAGGGAGATGGGGGAGTGAAAGAGGGAGATAGGGAAGTGGAGGTGAGGGAGATAAGGGAGAGGAAAGGAGAGTATGAGAGAGATGGAGAAGAAAGGAGAGTATGAGGGAGATGGAGAGGAAAAAAAGGAGTATATGAGTGAGAGAGAGAGAGAGAGAGAGAGAGAGAGAGAGAGAGAGAGAGAGAGAGAGAGAGAGAGAGAGAGAGAGAGAGAGAGAGAGAGAAAGAGAGAGAGAGAGAGGAGGGCTGGAATCCATCAATAATGTTTCGTCATATATTCACAACTTCCATCCATCCAGCCACTCATCCACTCAGAAGGCTATTTAACCCATTAATGTCCACAGATGTCTATGTTGGGGGAGACTGACTGACTGACTTGACTCGCGTTACGTTGAGGCTCGTTCTTCAAGGGGGAGAGTTTTGTGTTGGTAAATCTGGAGCAACCGTGAATTCTATACACTTTTTCCAAGCAACACAACAACACTAGTATTTTTGCTCTTCTGTTCCTGTTTCCTAGCATACTTTGGAGGAATCATGGCACTCCAATGTACCAAAAAAGAATGATATACCACCATAAAGGATATAATTAAAATATAGGACTATATTTTTATATATGTGACGAACTGGAAGCTTATATCTCTTACTACCAAAGTATGTCAGTAAACAGACTCCAACGGTACTGTAGACTAACACAAAATTATTTTTTCTAATATTCGTGAACAACTTCAACAATTGCAATTCCATATGTTTTAACCTTTCATATTATTAATTTTTTTTTCGAGATTTCACTGCATCAGGAAAGGACTAAAATTTCTTATGATCGTACCGTAGATCTAAATTTCTTTCATATTATTATTATTATTATTATTACTATTTTTTTTTTCGATATTTCACTGCATCAGGAAAGGACAACATGATCATCCCGTAGATCTAAATGTGTATCAGGAGACGTGGAGGCTATAATAGGATACGTAATGATAGCCTGGACCCACATCTGCCTTGACGGGACATAATAAACTCTGATCTACTTGTACATCCTATATGGCTAAAGTACAGTATCCCAGTCAGCCAGAATTATTAACAACTCGAGATGGAGGTGACGGGAGAAAGTAACTGATGCGACGTGGAGAGAGAGAAGAAATAAATAGATATACTGTTGTGTGATTGATTCCATGTTGGGGGGAGGTGGGTGTTTGATATACGTATATTATGGTGTATTGTGTATTAAAAGGCTTCATGTTTTGTTGGTGGTCTGAGTAGGGAGAGAGAGAGAGAGAGAGAGAGAGAGAGAGAGAGAGAGAGAGAGAGAGAGAGAGAGAAAGAAAGAAAGAAAGAAAGAGACAGACATACAGACAGAGAGAGAGGTAATAATTGACACCCATTTATAGTTCATTGACACCCATTTATAATTATGAGAGTGAACAAGACTAAAAGTGTGTGTGTGTGTGTGTGTGTGTTGACATACATACATACAGACAGACAGACAGACAGACACACAGACAAAGAGACATACAGACTGACAGAGCATCAAGGTTGGTTGTTGGCAGCTAGACACCACATCACACCACATCACACCACACCACACCACATCACACCACACCACACACCTGCACATCACCGGGGTTGGACTTTAGTGCTGTATGCCTGAATGTAACTTGTTTTTCCCGACTTGCAAACATCACAGGCACAAAAGGAGATGGCCCTGCTAAGCTCCTGTCCCTCCGTCCGTCCACCTCAACCTTTTACATATACTCTCTCTCTCTCTCTCTCTCTCTCTCTCTCTCTCTCTCTCTCTCTCCTCTCTCTCTCTCTCTCTCTCTCTCTCTCTCTCTCCTCTCTCTCTCTCTCTCTCTCTCTCTCTCTCCTGTTCGTAGCTCTATATAGCTTACTTATACACCCTTTCTCTTTTTTCACCAATATTCTCTCACATGCAGTTCTTCTCTTGTCGTTCGTGCCTCTTTCATTTTCTCTCTCCTCCCTCTTATTACTCCTCTCGTTCTGTATGTCTCCTTTACCCGAAACTTCAACAAAGGAAGGAAGGAAAGAAGGAAGGAAAGATAACCCCGAGATAACAGTCCCGATGCAAAGTTATCATCATATGGTATGAGTCTTATCGGATGGTTTGGTGTAATGGGCGACTGATATCAGAACACGACGCCTGTCTCTTTAAACTTTTTTTTATATATATATGTATGGTTTTAATTATTTTTTTCTTATCGAGGGTAGAGTGAGATGAAAGGGCGTTGGTTATATGTATAGAGGGTGTGAATATTATATAGAGTATACCGTATATATAGTATAGAGTGATAGAGTATATGATATAGATATAGCTCTATGTTGTATAAGTTGGTTGGTTTTATGTTTATTTTTTTGTGGTTATTTTTGTGGTGTCTGATTTTTATACTTCTCTGAATCCTCTTTCCCGTTTATCTTGTGCCCTTCCTTCATCCCCATCTTTGCCCTTCTCCCATTCCTTTCAGATCATCTCCTTTCTCCCCTCTTTCTTCATCCATCCATCCGTCCCATCTTACCCCTTCTTCCTTCATCCCCCACCCTTCTCCTCCTTCCCTCAACCCTTCTCCTTCCCCCACCCCTCACCCTTTCCTTTCTCCCCCTTCCCCCCTCAATTAATGTGGTCAGATAAGAAGTACCCTCACCCCTCACACCTCAAGTCCAGTCTCTCTCCTCACCCCACCCCACTACCCCCCATTCCTAACCCTATCCCACCCCATATTACACTGCAACCTCATTGTATCCCTCACCCATGCAACCCCCCAACCCCCCCCCCCTGTCCCATTCCATTATCCTGTTCCTCATTCTTTTTCTCGTTCCTCTGTCCATTCCGTTCCTCATTTCCCTGTCCTGTTTTTCCATCTTCCCTTACATACTTTTTCTCGTTTCCCTAGCTCCGTTCCTCTGTCCATCTCGTTCCTCGTTCCTCTGCCCATCCCGTTCCTCGTTCCTCTGCCCATTCCATTCCTCATTTCCTATGCCCATTCCGTTCTTCGTATCCCCAGCTCCGTTCCTCTGTCCATTCCTTTCTTCCTTCCCAGTGTCCCGTGCCAAGGTGTGTGGTTGTAATGTTTGTGGTCGACTCTGGTGGTTGAGTGGTTAGTTGGTTGGTCCTGGCTTTTGCGTTCAGAGTTCCAGTTTCTGTAGAACCTGTATATATGTTTAAAAAAAAAATAATAAGAAGAAAAGCAAAACGAGATGTGTTCCTGTGTGAGGAGGTACTGTGAGTGAAGGCTGATGAAGGCGTACCGTACTACTGTGAAATTAATCCTCTAATTTTCCCCCAAAAGAAGTTAGATATAGGTAATGTATATAATTTGTTGGATGCATTGCTGCGTAACATTCACACACCACCACCAAATATCCGACTAAAGCAAATAAATTGTAATGGGGTGATGTGGAAGAGGGCAGGGATGACGAACGAAAGGATATTACCAGCCACTTTTTATAGCGCAGCTGTCGGCAGGGTGGGGGGCCGATAAGGGGGTAGTGAACAGCCAACAGTATCAGACTATGAACCTTGCCTGCAGTGGCCAGCCTTGTCTCTCTCACCTTTGTCCGAGGGAGATACCGAACCGGGAGGGAGGGGGGAGGGGGGGCAGGGAGGGATGGGAAGAGAGAGAGAGAGAGAGAGAGAGGTGGGGCTAGTTGAGGAATGGAGAGAAGGGAGGGTCAAGGGAAGGAGAATGGCTAGGGATAGTTGAAAGCTGAAGGGGAGGATGAGACTGAAGATGGGTAGGAGGAGGAGAAGAAGAAGGAAATAGTTAAGGAATAGACATGCAGAGTAAAGGGAGTGGGAAGGACGAGGGATGGAGAAGGGAGTGGGGATGTTAGAGGGAGTGGTTAGAGGTATAGAGGGATGGTCAGGAGGTGGAGGAATGGCTGGTATACCTGGAGGAGTGGAAGGAGGGGAGGTGGAGGTAGGGAGGGAGGGGCTGGAAGGTATGGAAGGGCTCGTCCAAGACTGTCTGGACATACAACTTGAAGCACAAAAGATTGGATCTGAAACATGGACCTAAATCTATAAGTTGCCAAAGTATATGTTTTTTTTGTTTGTTTGTTTTTTAATAAAGCCATTTTTCAGTAATTTGGAAATGGATGAGATTTGCTCTGTTTTATTTTTCCAGACACAACTGCTAGTGGTTACCTTTATTCTTGCTGTTGTCTCACCCTAAAAATAAAAAATAAAAGAAAAAATAATGTGTTAGTATTGGTGGGTGATGATATCGGTGTGGTGATGTGTGTGTGTGTGTGTGTGTGTGTGTGTGTGTGTGTGTGTGTGTGTGTGTGTGTGTGTGTGTGTGTGTGATGGCTGTAGTGAGTGTAGACTGGCCATGAATCAACCTCGAGTAAAACGATCAGAGACAATTAAAGAGAAAATAAATGGGCATGTCCAACTCGCCAACGTAAGCCCCGGGGCCGCTCTTAATGTAATCGCAGAAGAAGGAAATATTAATGACCGATAATCAGTAGGTGGCGAGGGAGCCGGGCCAAGGGGCGGGAGGAAGACGGAAATGGGTACGAGGGGAGGGTGGACGGAGGGAAGGTGCACAGGGAGGGGAGGGTGGAGGGAGGGAGGAATCGAGTGGAGGAAAGTTACCAAGGAAGGTATAATGTCTGGTGACGTTAGAGCTTTGTGTGTGTGTGTGTATTTATATTATTATTCCACTGCAGGGTAATGTAAATTGGAGTGTGTGTGTATACATGAGTGTGGTGTGCGTATATGCGTGTCTAACAAGTGACAGTGTAATGGAAGAATCAAGTGACCATTGGGAATATAACAACATCTCTGGAACAAGTAACCAACAAACATTACCGTATATCCTACATCAACCCATACTCACACCTGCAGCCCACCAGCCAGCCAGCGAGGGGTCCCATGGTGTTGTGGCCCACTAGACACCACCACAGTCTCGGGGTGTTCATCGCAGCCAAACCCTGAATGAGGATTAGGCAAAGAATTCATGTGTGGAAATTTATGGTGTGAGAATTGTGCTGGCAAAAACACAGTGTCACCCGTACACAGGTAAGTTAAAGGCAAGGCAAGGCACAGCGGCCACACAAATAAATAATACCTGCATTGCTCTTCTTGTGTGTACGCATGCAAGCGTATTTTATGAGCAGGCACCAAACAAGAGGATGTCCTGGATGCTGAGAATGTATGGTGTATAAGTGAGCACAAAAAACCCGCGCTCAAGAAAGAAACATAAAAGCAACCTTGGACCCCCGAAAGCTCCCAGATCACGGAAGGAACAGTGTTAACAGATCTGTGAAGGAGATTTTAAGGGGATTATTATAGAGGTGGACAAGACCCATGCAGCCTCCCGGGACATTCACGCTCCTCTTCCCACACCTATTGCCAGACTCTCTAAAACCGGATGAAAATAATTACACTGGTTCAGAGTGATCCTCCCTGGCTGGCTGACTGGCTGGCTGGATAGTTGGCTGACTGGCTGGATAGTTGGATGACTGGCTGGATAGTTGGCTGACTGGCTGGATAGTTGGCTGACTGGCTGGCTGGATAGTTGGCTGACTGGCTGGATAGTTGGATGACTGGCTGGATAGTTGGCTGGCTGGCTGGATAGTTGGCTGACTGGCTGGCTGGATAGTTGGCTGACTGGCTGGATAATTGGCTGACTGGCTGGATAGTTGGCTGACTGGCTGGATAGTTGGTTGGCTGGCTGGATAGTTGGCTGACTGGCTGGATAGTTGGCTGACTGGCTGGATAGTTGGCTGACTGGCTGGATAGTTGGCTGGCTGGCTGGATAGTTGGATGGCTGGCTGGATAGTTGGCTGACTAGCTGGATAGTTGGCTGACTGGCTGGATAGTTGGTTGGCTGACTTGCTGTCTGAGGCAAGGAAGAGAGAGAGAGAGAGAGAGAGAGAGAGAGAGAGAGAGAGAGAGAGAGAGAGAGAGAGACTGGGGCGGGGGGAGGGGGCAGGCAGGCAGAGAAGATGAGAGAGGCAGTCAGAGTGGATGAGAGAGGGTGATGGCGGGCGGAACTTGTTTCTGGCAAGGGTCTCTCACCGTCTTTATGGGCTTCATGCCTTTTCCTACGTTGTGTTTTGCACTTGTATAACCTCTGTACATGGGGATCATAGCTGTGGTTTCCTTCCATCTTCACCGGGATGGAATGTTGATGACGATGATGATCCAGAATATAGAAGGGAAACGTAAGACTCGCCTGATGTGTGTCGTCATAAAGAGTCCAGGCCAGACTGACTGACTGGCCCGTATATATCTTCAGTCCGCCCGGCCTTTCTTGTTGGGGAGTTGGATTCGACGGTGTTCTTGTAAGGTTCAAAGTCAGCTCCAACACAGGTGAATTGATCATACTCACTGTATATTGTATTTATCATAATCGAGAGGAGGTACGGTCATTTTCCTTAATATTTTTACATACAGCAAACACATCAATTATATTTCCTTAGTTTTTATTTTTTTACACAGAAAAGACACATCAATTATATTTCGTTGATTTTATTTAGTGAAGAAATAAATAGAACAAAAATCTTACCCGGTAACCCATGGCAACTGAGGCACGTAATTATGTCATCGTATCAAATTATCGTAAGCGAGGGTCGGGACTCTGAATATGGCATTACCGTAAGTCTAACTAACTATAAGCCCTTGACTGATCCGGATGCCTTAGTGGCCCAGTGTATAAGACGCCTCTCCCAAAAGGTCCCCCCCTCCCCCCACCACCTCCATCCCCCCTTCCCCCCCCCCCAGACGGAGCCGACATAAGTAATCCTGATTGTACATCCCAATTTGTCGTCGTGGCTCCTTTTAACGGCGACCATCCCCTTCTTTACTCACATGTCCCTGGGTTTTCCTCCGTTCCTTGTGTATCTCTCGTCCTTTTTACACGCCCGAGCGGTGTATCTTTTTCCTCTTTTTTATACATAGAGTAGAGGGGGGTCGAGGCCGGGCCATTGTAGACGAGGCTTGGCCCGGTGGAAGGCTGGCCACACCCCGACCCTCCCTGCACCAACTACCTTTGTGTTATCTGGTGATCGGGGCCTCATTGCCTCCTCGTGTAGTGACAGAGCGGACGGCCAGGCCCAACAGCTGTATTATGTGTGTTTGTCCCTCCTTCCCTCCTTCTCTATCTCCCTCCCTCCTCCCCTCCCCCTCCCTCCTCCCCTCCCTCCTTCCCTCCTTCCCTCCACCTGCCCAGGGACACAAGCAGCATTGGCCAGGCGTGAATCTTGACCCATCCTTGCCTTCATTCTTCTGTTGGAATTCCCATCCTCTTGTTCCCTTCTCCCATCACTCACTCACCCATTCTTGTCCTTTCGTTAACATCCATTTCTCTCTCTCTCTCTCTCTCTCTCTCTCTATATATATATATATATATATATATATATATATATATATATTATGTTTTCTGACATTTGCTTATGAAGTATAGAGACCAAATTACGTTTCATTCCCATAAAAATAATAAACTTAAAGCAAAATATATACTGTAGTTCCATCAACTTTTGCCAGGAAATAGAATGGTACAGTCGTGGACAATAATATCGCCCCTATCCTAACTGTGGTGTTTTGGTGGTGGTGGTGGTGGTGGGTTGTGATGGTAGTGTGGTGTTTGTAGTGTGTGTGTGTGTGGTGAGGGGGGTTGTGATGGCAGTGATACGTGTTGAAGGAAGCACTATTTTGGTCTCGTGGGAGTGGAAGTGTTGCTCTCAAAGTGTCTAGTGGGAGCGACGATAATGACAAGGAATGATATATATTGTGGTATTTGTGTTGTCAGTTCAGTGGTGGTGGTGGTGATGGTGGTAGTGGTGGTGGTGATGATGATGGGTGTAATTGAAGTGGTGGTGATAGTGATGATGATGATGTGAAAAAAATGATCATGGTATTTGTGTCTTGTTTTTAGTGGTTTCAGTGTGATTATAGTGGTGGTAGTAGTAGTGGTGGTGGTGGTAGTAGTAGTAGTGTGATAGTGGTGATGGTGTAAGTGGTGTCAATGAGATGATAGTGGTAGTAGTGATAGTGATGAGGGTATTGTGTTGATAGTGGTAGTAGTGATAGTGATGAGGGTATTGTCGTGGTGTCAATAAGATGATAGTGATAGTAGCAATGGTAGTGTACATGGATATTGTGGTGGTGGTGATGGGTGTATGGGGTGACGGGGGTTTGACTAACAGTGTGATGGGTGTTGGGTGTTGGGGTTTAGGAAGACTGAGTGTGGTCGTGTGATGGGTGTTGGGTGTTGGGGTTAGGAAGACTGATGAGTGTGGTGGTCGTGTCTATAGTGGTGTAAAACAACTGAAGGCTCGTGTCATCTGCCCTGACACTAATCCTCGCTGTGTTCCCTGGTGTAAGTAAGAATAATAATAAAAAAAATGCCAATCCGATCCAGAACACGGTGAGATGCAGGTGATGAATGGACCTCAATTTTACCCCCGATCATCATACCAACATGAGGAAAAAGGAAAAATAGAACATGAATGCCTGCCTGTCTGTCCTGCCTGCCTGTCTGCCTTTTCTGTCCATCCATCCATCCGTCAGTCAGTCAGTCCTGTACAGAAACTATTCACTATTGACGCCCCCCTCCCCCTCGCTCCCTCCCCCCTCCCCCTCGCTCCCTCCCCCCTCCTCCCTTGTCTAACATAGCATTACCACCATCCCCTTCCCTCCAACCCTCTCCCTCATGCACTTCCTCTGCCCCGTAAGCAACACACACACACACACACACATCGATCACACGAGTTGCTGAAAACAGAGTGTATTCCCCTCCAACTCCACCACCATCATCACCATCACTACCACTTCCTCCACCACAACCACCATCTCCTCCTCCTCCACCACCACCACCACTGCCACTACTTCCTTCACCACTTCTAGCTCCACTTCCAATACCACCACCCTTCCATTTTCCTCCCCACCACTATACCTCCATTATCCCTTAGTTCTCTCTCTTTCCCTTCCATGCATCCTCCCCCCTCCCCCGTACTCCTCCTTCTCCTCCTCCTCCTCCTCCTCCTCCTCCTCCTCCTCCTCCTCCTCCTCCTCCTCCTCCTCCTCCTCCTCCTCCTCCTCCTCCTCCTCCTCCTCCTCCTCCTCCTTCTCCTCCTCCTCCTCCTTCTCCTCTTTCTTTCTTAGCATTCTCCTCCATCCATCCATCATCTTCTCCACATCCACTCTATTCCTTCTTCTTCCATCCCATCCTCTTAAAATTCTCTTCCCTTTATCATCCTCTTTCCTTCTTTCGTTCAATTATTACTCATTTCCCTCATTTTCCTTCCTTCTTCAATACTCCTCCATTTCCTTTGTCATCCTTTCCCTCCTTTCCTACTTTCCTCCCTTCCTTTCTTCCCTCCTCTCTCTACCTCACCCCTTCCCATTTTCACAAACTCTTCATTAACTTTACTTCCTTTATTTCTCTACACCCTTCCCATATTATTTCTTCTTTTTCTTCCTTTTCCCTCCTCTCATTTATTCACCTATCTCTCTTCCTGTCTTTACATCCACTCCCCAGTTCCTCCACACCTTCCATTCTCTCTTCCTCTTTCCCTCCACCCAACCTTCCCTAACCCCTTCCCTCCATCATTATCCCTCCACACCTCCCATTCTCTCTTCCTCTTTCCCTCCACACCTTCCATTCTCCCTTCCTCTTTTCCTCCACCCTAACTCCCCCCTCTCCCTCCCTCCCTCCCAGCTATCAATTGTGGCCTGTGAGTTTTTTCCCATCAGAGGGATATTGTCTTGTGATTTACGGTTTCCACATATCCAGAAGGTTTTACAAAGACACCGACAACGCAACGAAAGGTCTTTGTGGTGGTGAAGTCTCTCATCAAATTTCCTTACAACTGAAATCAAATCTAGAGCGAAAATGTCCTCCCATCATTAGTTACAGGGATAAAAACAAACAAGAGGGTCGAGAATACATGTACACAACTGTTATGTATGTATGTCTGTAGTCATTTGTCAACATTAACTGCAACACATACAGCTTACAACTATATATATATATATATGTATGTCTGTATAGTTACGTATAGATTTGTATTATGTATGTATGTATTAAACGTGTCAACATTAACTGCAACACATACAGCTTACAATTATGTCTGTATGTCTGTATAGTCACGTGTCAACTTTACCTGCGACACAGCTTACAATAATTATTCGTGTTAGAAATTTCTCTTTAACTGTAATAGTAAATATAATGGAAGGAAATGGTCGATGAGGTGAAGTTTCAATATTGTGAGTAGTTGTCTACCACTCGTTCTATTCTTTTCCCTCAACCTTTATCATACAACACACACACACAAACACACATATAATAATAATAATATACACACACACACACAGACAGACAGAACAAAAATACAGGCAAAAATTGTAGCCAAGTCCAACACCACCCCTGTTCCCTGGTGGTGAAATTTATGGCAAGGTACATTTGAGTTCTGGTAATGATACGTTTGACAGGGACGGGCGGGCAGGAAGAGAGAGACACATGATTGGTAACTGTCACGGAGACCCGGATCACGTGACCGCGGCCCTCGACCAATCAGCTGCAGGGACCGAGGGCTGAACATGTCATTACGCGCCAATTATCCCCCCCCCTGCCCCACCCCCACACACCCCTGACTAGCCTGGATATCATTGCAGCAGCAGCCTTGCAATCGTCAGGGCGATGGACGACTGACTGGGGCCGGAGAGAAACGGGTTTATTTTTATTTTTTTCCCGCCAGGAATATTATGTTTTTTTTTTTTTTTTTTTCATGGAGATTGTTTATTATATTATGCTTGTTTTACTTGGCTTTGTTTTGCTTATTGTATTCTTCTTATTATTGTTATTATAGTGTCATGTCACCTCCTCTGATTCATATAATTATACTTTTTTTGTTTTGGCTATACTGTTTGTCTTCTTTATTTAATTTATCTTCTTTATTTATATTCTTTCTTTTGGCTATACTGTTTATCTTCTTTATTGTGTGGTCGTTGTCTCTTCCCGTTCTTCTTCCGCTTTGTTGTGTGTGTGTGTCCTCTTCCCATCCTTTCTTATAGTCTTAGTCGTATTTACATTACGTCTTCCTTAAAAATATTATTAGTGTTTGGTTACTATGAACAAAGTTTGGGAAGTTGTGTCCACTGAGGCGCCACACAACCTGAGAAAGAAGACCTGGGAGTGAGTACACGAAAGGGCGTCGTCTATAAATTATACAGTCACAGTCAAAAATAATCATCCATGTGGGGGTAACGCACGTAAGAGTTTGACAGCTTCCCTCTGTTTCTTAGCTGATAAACTTTCCAATAAATAGGTGCAGTACCATCTTTAAATTTAATACAAGCAGCTACGCAATACTAAAAACATTACCGGTAGGCAGTAAATTGTTTGAGATACCCGTGTATATGTGGATGATTATTAATGACCACGACTGTACATTCCCAATCCAAAATATGAATCCAGGCTTGCTTCGAATACCCTGATCGAGTAGTAAGCGAGTTCAAGCAAATAGGAAACAGGATAAGCGTTATAATTGGTTCACTCGTATGTCAAATGATTCGAAACTTCAACAAGACCTGGATACAACATTTTGGCTGGTGAGTGTGTGTACTGTACAATGTCTAAGGATTGAACGGTGTGTAGTTAAGTGTTCACACCATGTTATCTGGAGTTGTATCAAACACTCACAAACATCACTGCCTTACTGAACGTTTATTTTGGCTCAGAGTTATAGCAAGAAAATTCACCTCCCTCCCTCCCTCTCTGATTGGCTCTGTCGCTTTTAGTGTTGCTCAAGGGGTTAGGTAGGTAAGTAGGTAGGTGGGTAGGTAGGTAGGTGGGTGGGTAGGTAGGTGGGTGGGTAGGTAGGTGGGTGGGTAGGTAGGTAGGTAGGTAGTACAATTTTGGTAAATCTGCAGCAAGCGATTCCCCCAAACTCTTGCCAACAACAGGCCACCATTATTATTGTCAATCTGGTACTGTTTCCCGGCCTGGTCTGAAGGAATCAAGACGCCCTAATGTACCATAAGGATACTTGCTATTTTACCGACCCCCTCAAGGCCTCGTACTAAGGTAGCTTATAGCGAGTCAGGTATTGGTGGTACGTATACGAGTCTCGGGAGCCGTGCAATTATTACCCTCCCTGTTCTCGTACCCCACCAATACCACCGACCCTCGTAAAACGCGCTATTGACTGGAAATATACGATTGCAACGACTGGATTTATATCATTGCACACCGAGTCTTAAGGGCCATAATAATGATAATAATTTCTGCTCTACCCAATATAGGAGACAGTTTTTAAGATGATTGCAGAGAAAGCGGAGAGATGTACGATTGGCGTGTGGTGATGGAGAGTGTATAACTGCAGTGGTGGTGGCGGTGCTCCCTACTCTACTCTATCCTCCACCACTATCACCACCCCTCCTCTTCTACCACCACCATCCCCCTCCTCTCCTATCCCACCACCACCATCACCCTTGGCTCTCCTCTCCTCTCCTCTCTCTCCCTCTATCTATCCTTCACCCCCTCCACCACCACTACCACCACCACCCTCTACTCTCCCCTCCCTCTATCCTTCACCCTCTCTCCCACCACCACCACTACCCTGTCCTCTCCTCTCCCTCCCTCCCTTCCAACACGCCTGTAATTTGGATCTTCGTCGCGGTGGAGGAAAAAATGACTACTTGTCTCACTAGAAATGAACAAGATGGAGGTAATGGGGTCTGATCACCGCTCCGAGATCCCGAACCTGTTAAACCCAAAACCCTTGTCCTTATATGAGAGGCAGCTACGAGGTACTACAAGGGGTACATGTAGTTGCGGCCAAAAGTTCTGATACACATAAGGTGATTCAAGTGGTAGATAGAAAAGATCCAATTAACTCTCGTCTTCATGTTTTATGGTGTAGAAAAAAAAAAGTTCATTCTCTCAGGTAGACACATTTATAATCTGAATTCCCAGTTACATGTATGTGGTTCGAATGACAAAACACAGTTCGCCATTTACCCTCACTCCTCACTCTGTTCTTTAGTCGTTCGAACCACAGAGAGTCGAGTCATATTGTGGATATCTGAGGGAATGAATTTTTGTGCAGTCACGAACACTAATAAGTATACAGCTTTGGTTTGCAGCCTTAAGTAAACAGTCCAATTCACCAACAACGAACTCATTCCAATAGAGATGTTATTGTGTATTAATTTACTGTCTCTTAATTAACTAGATATTAGAAGCACACAAACAGAACAATTTACACAGGCGTATTTATACAACACACAAAATAAGATAATACAAGTCCTTTATAAACACTCCATTATTTAGATGTACCGTACAGACTTTAAGGACCCTGTGATCGTGTATGGAAATTGGAGGCTTCTGATTCCTTCTGACCATGCCACGAAACACACTCCTTCCATATTAATTAAGTGATGTTTCGTGGCAATATTTGAAGGACTCATTTACTTCCAAATTTCTGACTACAACACAGGGTCCCTTAAAACATTATTGGGTACCCTCCCTATGCTCGGAAACGTATCACAACGACCATTACTACAGACGGTGAGAATACGTGGTTGAGAATGTCTTGTGTGGTGGTGTGGCATTATTATGTATCGTGCTGTAAGGGTCCTCAAACATTATTCATTTTTTTATAGTTGTTGTTGTTGTACGTTTGGCGAGTTGTAATCAGCCAACCGTTGTCATTAGTAGTTGGCAACCCCCTCGCCCACCCCAACTCCTACCATCTCCCCCACACCCCAACCCCCTCCCCCTCCACCACCATTACACCCCCACCCCCTCCCCCACCACCAGGCTGAGGTTCACCCCAAATTGAATACTGTTACTGCCCGTTGCCTCGTATCAATAATTGTGTACACTGTAATCACGATATAAAAAGCTGCCCATTAAATAATATAGAAATATAAAATGGTATTTGAACGACGTACATATTACACTCCATGATAAATGTAGGGTATAATTTTTCCTGTATCGAGTGTGTATGTATGTGTGTGTGTGTGTATGTGTGTGTGTGTGTATGTGTGTGTGTGTGTATGTATGTGTGTGTGTGTGTGTATGTGTGTGTGTGTATGTATGTGTGTGTGTGTGTGTGTACAGTAGCAAACTAAAACGACACCCAACCTCTCCTACTGTATGTTGTCCTCCCGACTTTCTCTCCCTCTCCTGTTACCCTCCCTACCTTCCTAGCTGCTTGTCTCACTCCCTTGATTACCCTCCCTTCATCTCCCTCTGTCCTCCCTCTCTTCCTTTACCCTCCATCCCCCTCTCCCCCTTACCCTTCCTCCCTCTCTCCCTCCATCCCTCTTCCCTTCCTACCTCCATCCCTCTCTCCCTCCATCCCTCTTCCCTTCCTACCTCCATCCCTCTAACCTCCCTACTAACAGACCTCCCATCCCAACCCCCTCTGCCTTCGGTCCGCTGCATATACACTTTATGTGGGTCATACGTAACGCGCCGCTATATACTGCCTCCTGGAGCTGTTGACGCACAAATTATACTTTATTCGTGGTTATCTCACAGCTGGAACAGGGATAGCAGATTAAACCCCCTAAAATAAAATACCAGGCTGTTGCGGTTATTGGTTCAGGTGCCGCTTCCTGGCTTATACCTCGCCCCCCACCAACACACACACATACACACATACATACATATACATACACACACACACACATACATACATACATACACAAGGCCCCCACAGTCGACCCTTCCCCACGTCCCCCCACATCCCCCCTTCCCCACTCCCCACGTCCCCCCTTCCCCATTCCCTTCCACTCTGTCTGACTCTTGCCTCCTCTCCTCTTTTCTCTCACTCCTTCCTTTCTCCCCTTCCCTCCCTTCTCCACTCTCTCCCCTCTCTCCCTCCCCTCCCCTTTACTCTCTCACCCTCACCCTGCCTCTCCACCAACTAACAACTCTTCCCAAATATTTTAAAGCACAAGGAAATGAACTCATGATTTTTCTTCTCCAGGATGTTTGTGTTCATTTTGGCTCAGAAGAATGTTATTTGATATAGCTTTAGTAAGAACGCCATCTGAAGTATATAATCATAATCTGTCTATCCTATGTGTTGCAAGATTACGTGTGGGAAATAATAATAATAATAATTTTCTTCCGAAGCCACATATATAGGTAAACATTAACTTTGGTGCCGTGTTACAGTCTTACTTTTTCCTATATCCAAATGTCCCTCAGATGCGACACGACCCCCTCAGGATGTATGTATTCCAATGATCTGTTTACACTGCCTAGTTAGTTAAGAAGAAATCCGAGTCACAGTAAAGGCTTGATTCACTGACCACTTGAAATGATGGTTTGATCATGTCTGTTTCACCCTTAAGAAGAAAGTTGTAAGCCGGTGGCCAAGTTACTCTCTCTGTTTAGTAATTGCTCTCTTTCTAGTTAGTGAATGATCGTAGACGTTAATTAAGAGAGTCGTTCGCTTGTTTTCGGTAAATTAGAGTGTACATTAAGTACCCCTGTTAACAATACAAGGAAATTCAGCCTTTACTTGAAAACTGAGGAAGTCTATTTTTTTGGCATAGTTTAGAGGTATCAGTTGCTCTCCTAGTCACCCAAAGTAGATTTTCTCGTCAATATGAATGATAATTACTGAGCATTTATCGTGTTGAAGGACGGGGCCTCACCAACGGAAGTGTCTGACATGCAGGCAAGACATGTGGCCCAGGGTTGGACTATATGGTAATTTAATGCAATACATTACAGTACAACGTAAGTGTTAACAAGTTCTTGTTTAATATTATATAATCACTATGTTGCTGTTATTCAAAGAAAACTTTGCGATAAAGGGAATTAGTATATACGTAGCTATCCCTGAAAGAAAATTTTATTACAACATATATATAGGTTATAATAATATGTTATAGTTATTAGTTTTCACACCCTTGGTCCCATTCCCAGTTATATATAGAGCGGAAAACCAGACGCCAAACTGACTTCAACACTGTGGCTTCATTGGGTGTGATATCCGGATGTCCCTGTCACCAGTAATCACACCTTAACAAATTAGTGTCTCCTCTAAACCAACGTATGCGTGAAATATAATAATTCTTTGCTCACACACGAGTAGTTGAAATATTGTAACCCTCCGAAAAATCGCCTCCTAACACGGCAAATCATCAGTAATAACAGGAAGAAGGTTATCAATAACTTCTACACTCAGCTTCCCTCACTCTATAATCCCAATGGTGAGAGAGAGAGAGAGAGAGAGAGAGAGAGAGAGAGAGAGAGAGAGAGAGAGAGAGAGAGAGAGAGAGAGAGAGAGAGAGAGAGAGAGAGAGAGAGGACGAATGGGGATGGCAGCAGAAGGGAAACGAATAGCTTGACAAGGGAAAGATGAACAGCTAGCGGCGATCTTAAAGTTCTGTCGCCTCTCTGATAATTATTATGATGGTGAACTTTGAAAATATTCTTGTCGTGAATGAGGAGACGTGATGGTTGGATGGTTTGGGGGCCTTGTGGTTGGATGAGTGAATAATGATCTTGGTGGCTTTGTGGTTGGATGGATTAATAATTGAGTGGAGATTTTTGTGGGGTCGGTGTTGAGATTGGATGCATAAAAGGTGATCGAGTTGCAGTTGGTGTTAAAGTGGTGTTTAGTTGTTGGAGATGAAGTGGGTTATTGGTGCATGGAGTTATGGGGTTAATCGTGGTGGTGGAGTTGGTAAAGGTGGAGGGTTGATCGTACAGGTGAGAGTGGTGGTGGTGGTGGTAATAGTGGTGGTAATAATGGTGGTGTAGGCGATATAGTGGTGGAGATACTGATGGTGGAGAAGGTAGTGAGAGTGGTGGAGTTACGGATGGTGGAAAAGGTAGTAAGAGTGGTGGAAATACTGATGGTGGAAAAGGTAGTAAGAGTGGTGGAGTTACAGATGGTGGAGATGGTAGTAAGAGTGGAGTTATATACCGTATACATACAGCCTTAGGGAGAGAATGGGGGAAGGGTGATTCATAATATGGAATCTGGAGCAGTGTAGCCAATTGATGTTTATCTTGACTACTCTCTTGTCTGAAGTGTATAATTTTCAACGAAGGAGATACTTAGTTGTTTATCGTTTCAATCTTCTGTATATTACGTTTTTGTTTTCTCGGCAACATCGTATAAAATAGAATCTGAGTTTGTACATTTAGCCAAGCTGTAAATGTATATATATATATATATATATATATATATATATATATATATATATATATATATATAATCTAGAGTTACTTAATTTAAAATCTCATGTTTATAACTGGTGGAAAGAGGATGGGGATAAAAATGACTGGGAAATGAATAAAGGAAAGAGAATGGACAAAGAAGAAAAAAAAATGTAGTGAGATAGTGGAAGGAGAAGAATGGAGAAAAAAATGACTAGAAATAAAAAAAATAAGGAAAGAGATAGAATGAAGAAGGAAAGAAAGGAATGCACGAGGTAAGGTGACTTGCTACTGGTGTTGTTGTTGTTGTTGTTGTGTGTTGCAGCCCTGGCCAGAACTTGTTTAGCCCCTCACACACACACACACACACACACACACACACACACACACACACACACACACACACACACACACACACCTATTTAGAGAATTATCCTGTCCCTTTATCATTTGGATCCGAAGCTAAGTAATTACGGCTGATGATGGTTGTGGTTGTATTTGGTGAGTCCATGTGGCCGCCAGCACGGAACACTTTCACTCACTCACTCCTAACTATACCACTACTACCATCACCACCAGTACCACCATCATCAACACCACCTCTACCACTACTACCATCATCACCACCTCTACCACTACTACCATCATCAACACCACCTCTACCACTACTACCATCATCACCACGTCTACCACTACTACCATCATCACCATCACCACCACCAACACCACCTCTACCACTAACACCACCACCACCATCATCACCATCAATACATCTACCACCATCACCAATATCACTACCAACACCACCCAAGACTTAACACAACTGAATTAATAATCCTCATCTTCAACTTATAAACAATGGAATATAATATTAAACACCAAAATGTATCTATGATCATATTAATACTTAGAAAGGGAATCAGCGCATCTTCGCCAGGATTATAAAAAGATGAAGGCACGATACAAAGAATATTACACCCATAAAAATAATCAGACTAGGGTGAGAATAGTGCATGGTGTAAGAAAAATGTGTGGGGGAAGCAAGGAAGGGGAAGGAAGGGGCCCTGCGCAGCCTCTCTTCCCCCCCGTTCCCCCACCCCCACCCCAGACGCCCCTCACGCCTAGGGAACACATTAATCTCGCCGATTATATATTTTACCATTTATGAATTATAGCTGGCAGGTGGAGCTGGGCAGGGAGTGAGCAATAAAGCTGGTGATTTGCACTAAGAAAGAGGGAAATGGGGTTGGGTTGCCTTATTCTGGGATGGACCGCTTTCCTATACACCTCTTATTATATTATGTAGGCTATTTCCTTTCTTGTTCTTCACCTCTACTGTATATCTTTCTTCTATCTGGCTGTGTTTGGCTCTTCTATTTCCTTTCTTGTTCTTTATCTCTACTGTATATCTTTCATCTTTATCCTTGCTATGTTTCCTTTCTTGTTCTTTACCTCTATGCCTTTCTTTCTTTGCCAATTTCTATCTTATACTCTTTCTTTACCCTTTTCTATCTAAAATACACTCTATTTTTCTCCATTTCCGAGTTCAGTTTGAGGCCTTTTTTCTGTCTATATCTGTTTATTGTTTCTTTTCTATACATCTTTTTTTTCCGCTTTCATATTTCTTTCCTTCATTCTTTCTTTCTGATATTTTTTCTGTTTAGCTTTTAACTTCCTTTATTATTCTCTTCTGTTTTTTTCATTTTATTTATTCATGCTTTCCCGTTTCATTGTTGTGATTTCTCCTCTCGTTTTTTTTTTTCTCTTCTATTTCCTTATATTATTTTGTGTTTCTCTACCATTTCTTTATATTATTTTGTGTTTCTCTACCATTTCTTTATATTATTTTGTGTTTTTCTCTTCCATTTCCTTATATTATTTTATTTTTCTCTTCCATTTCCTTATATTATTTTGTTTCTCTCTTCCATTTCCTTATATTATTTTATTTTTCTCTTCCATTTCCTTATATTATTTTGTTTCTCTCTTCCATTTCCTTATATTATTTTTTTTATTTTTTTCTCTCTTCCATTTCCTTATATTATTTTATTTTTCTCTTTCATTTCCTTATATTATTTTGATTTTTTCTTCCATTTCCTTATATTTTTGTGTTTTTCTCGTAGTTACAATTGCATTTTTTTTATTATTGATTCTGATATTGATGCTTCATATATTTAACTCGCATTATTTCATACATATTTTTCATAATGAATTTTGAAGTTATGTTTTCTGTTTGGTTGTATTATTTTTAATTTTCGTGCAATATTTCATTCACATACGGTTTTATTTTCGTATATACAGTTATAATTATGAATTCGTCTTGTTCAGAATCTCCTTATTATTTGTTGTATCCTACGGTTGTTGTTCCATATTCGTAATGTTATGATTTAGTTTTATCTTCTAATCCCATTTAGATTATGTTTCTTATTAGTCTGGTATCCGTGTTTATCTTGTTAAAGCCTTGCCTCTGATCGTCTTGTATTAAGCCTCCTTGTTGGACTTAAATCCTCTAAACCTCACAGATTTATTCCTGATTCTTTTTTTTTTTTTTTTTCGTTGGTGCAGGAGTCAATATTTATCATTTTTTTTTTTTTTTTTAAGTGGGTAAAGTTTTGCCTACAAATTGGAAAGCTACTCCCTATACTCATTCCTACAAACTATACCTGGAAACTGATTGGTACCTCAGCATACGAACCTCCCTCTCCTATGTATCTCCTCCCTCTCCTATGTATCTCCTCCCTCTCCTATGTATCTCCTCCCTCCTGTGCCTTGTCCCTTTATCGGAACTCCTCATTCCTTCCCCACCCTCTTCTAGCCTACCCTTCCCACCCACCCACTCCTAACCTTCCTTCCCTCCCTCACCCCCACCTACCCACTCCTAGCTTTCCCTCCCTCCTTCCCCACTCATGCAAGGCTACGTGTGTGTGTGTGTGTGTGTATGTGTGTGTGTGTGTGTGTGTGTGTGTGTGTGTGTGTGTGTGTGTGTGTGTGTGTGTGTGTTGACTGGTTTCATTCTAGGGCTGTGTGTCCGTGGCGCCTGTTGACTGTCAACAAATAAGGGAAACACGAGGGGGGATGATTGGCTAAACAGAGCAAACAGATCGCGCCGAAGATCTTCTCTCTGTCGTCTTGGCTGGCAACTTTATCTTTGTAATGAGTTAATTGGTAAACAAGGAGTGTCAGGGAGATTGGAAGAACGAGGTGTGTTATAGAAGAGGAGAGGGAGAGGAGGGACATTGTTAGTGGATAGAAGAGGAGAGGGAGAGGAGGGACATTGTCAGTGGACGTCGCTGGTTCCTATACCTGTCTATCTATATATAACCCTATATAGCAGCTTCACTTCATACGTGGGTCTTCCTTCACTTCTTCCAAACACAGCTACAATAAACCAGTTTCCAATCTAGTTTCTGTGTGTGTGTGTGTGTATGTATGTATGTGTGTGTGTGTGTGTGTGTGTGTGTGTGTTTGTGTGTGTGTGTGTGTGTGTGTGTGTGTGCATTTTTGTTTACAAGTTGATTTTAGGCGTTCCTTTAATTTCGCTTATGGACAGGCTGTTGTTTGTTTGTTTACCTTGTTCAATACGAAATTAATCATTGTCGCGAACAGACCGGCATGATGCTAGACATGATATTGTTCCTCCTTAATATTATGTTCGCGTTTTGGTAGTGCAAGTAACTAGATGTTGAGTAAGGAGCGAGTGAGGACCGTAAGCGTGTGACGGACAGGTTAGCGTGCAGGGTAGGGAAGGTAGCAGAGCGCCGCGCCTCCAGGGTGGTGCCAAGGGCTGATTTATGTGGCAGGAACACGAAAGCTCCAGCGTCGGGTGATAATCATTATTTGTATTGCCAGACTCACCGTGGCCCACGCTACTTTCAATCAGCAAAACAAATCGTACGTGTCATTGGGACGAAGGGAAGGCTGGATGATTACACTTATTAAGGGAATCAATTGTTTTAGGGGGCGAGCTGGAGGGCAACGGATTCCTCCAAATTATGACAGAATACAGACTCCCTCAGTACACGTGTAGGAGATTTGTTTTGTTTCACTGTTTAGAGGACTGTGTAGATTCCAAATCCCCCCACAACTGGCGACCCTCTCATGGGTTGGGTGGCTAAGAAGAGGGACGCCTTATATCCCTGTTGAAGTTTGTTGTTTCATTGTTGAGTTGCATCCTGTCCTCAGTCCCTCACTCTCCTCTTTACTTCCACCTCCCTTCATCTCCTCTCCTCTTCTATCCTTCATCTTGCATCCTCTTTTATCCTTCATCCTGCATCCTCCCCTGTATCTCTATTCTCCTTCATCTCGTCGTTCTCCTCACCTTCCTCCCTCACTCCTTAAATTCATGCTGTCAGCTCATGTGTGTGTGTATTTGTGTGTACCAGTGTTAATGTTAGGTGTGTGTTTGTGTGTGTATAAGTGTTGATGTTAGGTGTGTGTGTGTGGTTGGGTGTTGATGTTTGTGTGTGAGCTATGTAGGCACGTGCTGGTAGAGGTGTGAGGGCAGGGAGAAACAGACAAGGCAAGCAGGAATGTGAGGGTGCAGTACAGGTGAGAGAGGAAACGTGTGAAGGTAGAGAAGTGGAAGGCTGGGCACACCGATATAACACAAATAAATGAAAGTAGAATACCGAGGCTTGAATATACATAAACATAGCAAATATGGAGATGTGAAGGCAAGAATCGAATGACAAGAGGCTGACAGACAGACATATAGACACATAATAAGAGAGAGAGAGAGAGAGAGAGAGAGAGAGAGAGAGAGAGAGAGAGAGAGAGTGGTGAGGGAAGAGAAGATATGAGGCAAAACTAAGCAACAAGTGAGGAATGTGAGGGTAGAGGTGTGTTGCAGGGAGGAAGAGGTAAGGCAGGGATGTGAGCCAGCGTGCCCCTACCCTTTGGCCCCCTCATAAACCCGGACGGGAACCTCTGTTTTTGTTGCCCCATGACCATCGGTGGGCGGTGTGCCTGGGTTAGCCACTGTTACTCCACACCACCCCACGCCAGGCTTCCCTCCATCACTGCTCCCATACCACTCCACGCCAGGCTCCCTCATTGCTCCCACGCACTCCCAAACACACTGCAGGCTCCCTCATGCAGTACCTAACACACGCTTGGCTCTGTCCCACACTGCTCCCCTCCCACCTTACCATATGACTGGCTCCCATAGTGTTTACCTTTTTGCAACACGCCAGAATCTCTCATTTTTCCTATCTCATTCCACGGCTGGCTTCCACACTCCTGCCACCTCATCTCACCTCACCTCACCGCCACATATAAGAATCTCTCGCTGTTTCCACACCTTGCTCCCACACCAGAATCTCCCTCACGACCACACACCGTCTGTCTTGCTCATTAAATACTCCTCCAGATTTACACAACTCGGCAGTCATTATACACGGTCTAACATCACCCTTCCCTTCCCTCACTACTGGCTGACTCACCTTTCACTGCCCACCCCAAGTTTGTCCATCGTCCATTCACAACCTTACAACCTTCCCTAATGCCCATACACTGTAGGTCTCTAATATTCTACCTACTGTACACTGCCTTCCTTCGTTAACCTTTCCTCCTACTCCTCTTCCCTTTATGGAATGGGTTGACTTGCCTTCCATCTTTTGTTGCTGTCCTTCCACTTTCCATTAACTCCTACACCATAAAATCCTGCACCTTGTCCCACTCCCACACTGCAACAACAACAACAACAACAACAACAACGACATCAACAACATCAACAATAACAACAACAGCAGACCGACTCCTTCTCTCGCCACACAACACGGGAAGGACAACAGAATTCCCAAGTCTTTACACACGATCGAGGAGGTTCACGGTCATTACATGTGATTTTTTTACCATAACCAAAACAAACGATAAACTAACAAAACCTGACCTGATCTGACCTAACCTGAAGTAAATTATAACTGAACTAACGCAGCTTGAACTAATGTAAAATCTAATCTAAGTGATGTAACGCAGCTTGAACTAATGTAAATCTAATCTAAGTGATGTAACGCAGCTTGAACTAATGTAAAATCTAATCTAAGTGATGTAACGCAGCTTGAACTAATGTAAATCTGATCTAAGTGATGTAACGCAGCTTGAACTAATGTAAATCTAATCTAAGTGATGTAACGCAGCTTGAACTAATGTAAAATTTAATCTAAGTGATGTAACGCAGCTTGAACTAATGTAAATATAATGTAACTGATGACGCCTGGTCTATAAAGCAAGGTAAATAGATTCCCTGTATGGTGAGGGAGTTTGGACTAATAGTGTCGGGGCTCCTACAAGGCTGTTTCTTGCCCCCGCCAGTGAAGGGTAGCGTCGTGTCCGTAACTCATATGTTCATGTCATTACCTGGCGCAACTTACCTCCCTGCCTCACCTCCACCAGCTAACACACACACACACACACACACACACACACACACACACACACATTTTCAGACAGACAAATATACTCTTAATAGAATTATAGTTTATTCCCTGGATTTCAGCGAATGATAAATGACAAAAATGAGCAAATTCTATTTTTTTTTATGTTTCATTTTCAAAACATAGAAATTGACAGATTGTGAGAAAACTGGATAGGTAGATAGTGGAGAGAGAATCGTATACGTAGACGGCCATTGGATATTCATACAGTTAGTTGGACATGGAAATATATAGTATAGATTGCCAAAGAGGAATAAAGATTAACACACACAGAAGAGATTTATATTACATTATTTAGATATCACTGGACAGGCTCAAATTATTTATTATGAGATGACGACACACACACACAAAACACACACACAAAACACACACAAAAAACACACACACACACACCACCTGTTTCTTTGACGAGTCTCTTTTGTGTTATGACGTGACGGCCGTGTGTGTGTGTGTGTGTGTGTGTGTGTGTGTGTGTGTGTGTGTGTGTGTGTGTGTGTGTGTGTGTGTGTGTGTGTGTGTGTGTGTGTGTTGCTCTTCCTCCTCCTCCTACCCTACATCTGACCGCCGCGCCTCCCTGCCGTGTTGACGTGTTGTTGTTGTTTTTTGTTGTTGTTGTTGTTGTTGTTGTTGTGTTGTGATGGTGTTGGTCCCGTTGTTGATGTTGTTGTTGTACCTTCTGTCGGTTTCCTTCCTTCCCTTGTTACACCCACTGACCCGAGCTGGTAATAACCGTACCTATTACAATACGTTCAAATGGTCCTTCGCCACCCATGTACAGACACCCACTCACTCACCCACTCACCATCCCCTTCATCCAGCTTATACTCACCATGTTATCCACCTCCCTCCCTCTCCCTTATTTATCCATCTCCATCCCTCTCTCCCTCCCTCCCTCTCTCACTTCTTGGCCTTCCTCCCACACATCCCTCCATAGCTTCCCTCCCTCTCCCTCCCTCTCGTCCCTTCATTCTCCTCCTTCCTCTAACTCCTCCTCCCCCTTCCTCTAACTCCCTGGCCCTCCACCACCCACACTCCCGATCACCTTCCCATCCTCACTCTTGTATAGTTTCCTTTTCTTCCTCATGTATTCCTGTATAATTTCATTTTCTTCCTCGTGTATTGCTGTATAATTTCCTTTTCTTATTCATGTATTCCTGTATAATTTTCTTTTCTTCCTCACTCCTGTATAGTTTCCTTTTCTTACTCGTGTATTCCTGTATAATTTTCCTTTTCTTCCTCATGTATTCCTGTATAATTTCCTTCCTTCCCATCCTCACTCCTTTTCTTCCTCATGTATTCCTGTATAGTTGTATAGTTTCCTTTTCTTCCTCGTGTATTGCTGTATAGTTTCCTTCCTTCCTTCCCTCACTCCTGTATAGCTTCCTTCTCACTCGACCAATTATCACCACGTCCGTAACTCAGGTATCACCATTGTAATTGTAGCGTAAATCTAAGTTGGTGCCGACCCAAGGCTGACCCCGTGTAATATCATGCGCTATCTTATGAGACGCCTGCCCCACGGAGGTGAAGGCTGGGCGGGGCAGATGGGCATTTGATAACTTCTCCCAATATACACTTTAAACAGCGTGTCTATAGGGTCTTGTCGGCTAGAGTGTAAAATCTCATGTCTTTTAATCTTTGACAACTAGATAACGCACCTATTTGGCTACATACATACATACATACATACATAAATTATTTCACTGGGCAGCTCAGTAATTAATGGATATGGAGGAACGTAAGTGAATCTGGTAGTAATGTAATGAGTGTGAATAGATGAAAAAAAACATACAGTACTAGCCTACCTGTAAATGAGCAAGAGCTTTTGTAAATTGTCTTAACATGGGGCGGCGGGGGGGGGGGGGGTGGCGATGTAGGTTGAGTGTGTAGGTGTGTTTATATTACCATAGTATGTCCTGTTTTGATTCCACCTTCAGTACAATTAGTTAAGTCCATGTTATGTTACCGTAGCTTAACTGAAATGTAGCACTGTTGAAAAGGTGAGAAAATGTCGTTGCCTTATAATGACGGGTGGTGGGTGCTTGGGGTGAGAGGGTGAGGTAGGTGGTGGTGGGTGCTTGGGGTGAGAGGGTGAGATGGGTGCCTGGCTGGTGATGGGTGGTGAATCAGTCTGTCAGTCATGTAGTAAGGCCGTGAAATCCCAGGTAGGTATGCTGTGTTGGCAAGGAGGGCAGGTGGGGTAATAGAGGCCTCTTACATATACAGCTGCTAACCATGTACAATTGCCAGCACTTATAACTGGGACAGGAGAAGAGGACTGATAACGTAGACTGTACCAGCTATAAGTGCTGGCAACTGTACTTAACTCCTTTCTCTACTATTCTAACTATTTTCTCTACTATTCTAACTCCTACTACTACTGATTACTCCAAACTATCTCAGTAAACTAGTAGATTTGTTTTACAGCATAGTTTGGAGGAATCAAAAATATTCCAATTAGAAAACAAGAGAGTATTCCCTTTAAGGAGGTATGATATTTACTTTAGATACATTGGAGGTTTGCAAATCCTCCAAACTATACGAGGAAATATATCAGATCAACTACAAAAATATAAGTAACCTGTTACTTGAAATAGTTTGGAGGAATCATAATATCTAAAAATACCTTAATATATATACCGTCCCTTCAAGACAAAAGTAAGTAATGTGTGGAACTGTCGCATTTTGGCCAGACACAACAATAAGAAATCCCTGGAAATAAATTATAGAGTGTGACTGAGAGGGTGGAGGTGCACGACTGTCGACTCACTCCACTATGTTGTTCCTTGTCGACCTTGAACACAATTCACTTCTTATAAACACATTGTAAGAGTAAGAATGTGTTTTTGTTTAGACCACAAATTGTGACTGTAGGTAGGTAGGACTGAGCAGTGTAGACATATAATTTTCAGATGATTAAATTTCATAAATCGCTACGTGATTAATTATTAGGGTTTTCAGCCAACACACAATACATTAATCATAAACTAGCCAATTACTGGCTTAGGCTACCTCTCAGTACCTGTGTGGTGTGTGGTGGGGCGGGGCGGGGCGGGGCGGGGCGGGGTAAGGCAGGTGTTGGCAGGGCTTTTGGCCGCCGCTGCCCAGTTTGACTTATGTGGCCGGGTCAGCCCACCACTGTGTTAGGGCTGGACTCCCCACCCTCTAACAATGCGATACCTAACGTAGGATGTAATAATTAACACAGTACGCCTCAGGAGGCCGGCCCAGACCGCCCTTATATTTGTATTCTGTATTGTGAGGGTAATTTGCTGGTCGGGTGCCTTCCTCGCCTTGCCTTGCCTTGCCTTGTCTTGCCTCGCCTGCTCTCTGCTGCTGCTGCTTAGTAGTGGTTGTTCGAGGCTGCTGGCACGCTACTGCTGCTGTGTCGCCGTCAGACAGAGCTGCTGTTTGTTGACTTATGATCGTAGAAATTACTGTAGGACGATAATACAATCACAAAGTCGCATTTTCCCTGTTATTTCGCCATTAGCAATAAAACATTTACTCTCATGCAATGCGTGGAAATAAATTTGAGCTAATAACTCCACCAGGGAATTGAACGCTAGACAGGCAGTTGTGTAGCTCCTTTCATTTTTTAATAAGTCACAATAATATTTCCTCGATTATGAGTGTTCCAAAAAACTCCAAGATATCTGGCAACACATTTATAAGTTACATCCCTTTGGTGACTATAACAGCAGGTGACCTCAGCCCTGACCCTGACCCTGACCCTGACCTCCATCCTTCATCATCTCACCTTCCCATCAGCCCTTGTACTAAAATCCTTCTCCATCCCTTCTCATCCATATTTGCCCATCCTTTTTTCTCTGCATCTCATCCCTTCAACACCATCCACTCCGGCCACATATTTTCCCTTATTTCTCATCTCATCTCACTTCACCCTAATCCAGCCTCCCCTTCCCCACCTCGCCACCCTATTCCCCACTATAATACGTCCCCACCACATCACCCTATTCCACCCTTTCTCCCTACCCCTCCCCCTCCCCCCACCCCTATTCCAACACCCCCCTCCCCTCCCCCCGCCTCTCCCTGTAAGTAATGGATATATGAATGAATAACCTGACACAGAAGTACTAAATAATGGAGGCTTGCATGAGGCCGCTTAAGGGGAGAGTATACTTTTGATACATTGGAGTGCCTTGATTCATCCAAACTATGCCAGGAAACAGACCCAGATGAAGAAATATAATGGTATTCTGTTGCCCGGAATAGTTTGGAGGAATCATTTGCTCCAGATTTACCAACAGTGTACTCTCCCCTTAAATATTGAAGGCAACCAATACGACCAACAGCTGATTAATCCCTAAATAAATATGTAGGCAGGGGGTGAAAAAAAAAGTACCACTCAAGCAAGCAAGCAAGCAGGCAAGGAAGGAAGGAAGGTTACTCGAAATATTTGCAGTAAATCACGAGAGAAGTGGGTGCTTGTGAAGGCCCCCTCCCCAGTACCCTCCCCCCCGCTCCCCCCTGCCCTCCCTCCATCTCTCTCTCTCCCCCACTTCACCCTGCCCTCCCTCCCTCTCCCCCACTTCACCCTTCATCTCTCCTATTATCCCCTCCCCACTTTCACTTACCCCTCCTCCCTCTACTACTTCAACACGCACCTCCTCTTCCCTCCTTCCATATACCTCTCTCCCCTCCCCTTCCTGTCACGTCCTCCCTTACTAACTCCAACACACACACACACACACACACACACACACACACACACACACACACACACACACACACACATTTCCTTCCCCATCCACCCTTGCCATTCCCTTTATTGTATCACATTAAATCTTCTAACTTTAGACGTATTATTTATATATATATTTTTTTTGCTGAAATGTTTACTATCGTTTTAATCTCATGTACACCCGAGCTCGTAAATTCTCGACCACGTACTTGGATGTTTACGCCATTTGAGCTGGTAACATTTATTTGGGGAGGAATCAGAGTATAGGTGGAACATAGTAGAGGGACAGGATACAATCTTTCACTTACAATGACACTTTCCCCACACAGTGTTACCAGCTCAGATGACATAAACATTTGGGGACGTAGTTTTCACCTCGGACAAGAAATATCGTTCAGCGGCAGCCAGAGAAAAAGGTAAAAGTTGTTAGTTATTAATAGTTTTTTTGGGATTATCTATTGTCAACTAATTGGAGAGCTACCGAGTCTTTCTTTCTGGCTTTTTCTCTCATTTACCTTAGAATCCTTACTTCCTCTCTCTCACTCTCTCTCTCTCTCTCTCTCTCTCTCTCTCTCTCTCTCTCTCTCTCTCTCTCTCTCTCTCTCTCTCTCTCTCTCTCTCTCTCTCTCTCTCCTCCAGACTCCTCTATACGTTTCTTCCTCCTTCCACCTCCCTGACCTTCCTCCTTTGATTCTTTCCTCACCTCTCCTCTCCTCTCCTCTCCTCTCATTCCCCTTGCCCCGCCCTCTCCTCACCCACACCCACCACCACCTAACCACTTCCCAGCCTCACCCACCCTCTCCTCACCACCCTCCACCCTCCAACCACTACCCATCCACACCCACCTCAGCCATCATCACTTACCAATTCCACTCACTCCACCTGAGAGAGAGAGAGAGAGAGAGAGAGAGAGAGAGAGAGAGAGAGAGAGAGAGAGAGAGAGAGGGAACTAGTAAGGAAGAGGAGAGATAGTGTGAGAAAAGATAATGGAAGATTGAATTAGAGAGAGAGAGAGAGAGAGAGAGAGAGAGAGGAGCGACCGTCCAGAGCTAAGTACACAATTCATCACGTGAATGTAAAAAGGAAAATGGTTGGGTAGGCTCTCTCTCTCTCTCTCTCTCTCTCTCTCTCTCTCTGGGCCACTTTAGCATAAATTACACCACCAGATTTTTGTTCGGCCATTAGAATTAGCATTTCAGATGAGGAGTGGAGATGTAATAAGTTAATCTTACATATCGTAGGTCACACGAAGCTCGCCCCTTACTAGATGCCAACTGACCTCTTCCTACATCCATCTCTCTCTCTCTCTCTCTCTCTCTCTCTCTCTCTCTCTCTCTCTCTCTCTCTCTCTCTCTCTCTCTCTCTCTCTCTCTCTCTCTCTCTCTCTCTCTCTCTCTCTCTCTCTTAATTCAATCTTTCATTATTTTTTCTCACACTATCTCTCCTCTCTTCCTTACTAGTTCTCTCTCTCTCTCTCACACACACACACACGACCTACCACAAAATTCTTCTATCTCCCTTGTCTATTGAGACGGGTGAAGGAAGGTACACATAATATTGAGAATAAGAAGAAGTTAAAAACAAAAATAACACTCCACTGTCTTCTATTTATTATATTTTCTTAGCCTGACTGTCTGTATGTACCCGTAGAGGTGGACTTGTTAGGAGGGAAGGGTGGAGGTGGCGGCTCAGTCACTACACAACAGTAAAATATTCGAGCTTTATTATCCCAGTCTGGAGGAAGGGTTGTTGTGGGAAGGAACCTGGGAATCCATTATGGGGATCCCTCTCTCTTGTGGTCAGATTAGTGGCAGACGGATTCCTCCAAAGTAAGCTACGAAACAGACACCCACTGCTCGTATAGATAGATAGATATATGGATAATTTTATTGACCACAGCTTACAAATGAACACTTGACTTATATTACAACAACAACAAAAAATATAGTATATAACAGACACAGAACACAATAATTATATACATGAGGTGGGGGTCTGTTAGGTGGCGTAGTTTGGAGGCTACAACAACATTAGAGCCCTTCATGTTTTACCCCAAGTGAGTATCCCATTTAATGAGGAGCGAGGCGGCCAGGCTGGACAGAGTTATGGGAAGCAGGTCTGTATGAAGTAGTTTGTCTCGGGTGGATTTTTTGAGGATTAGTATTCACGTCGTAAATTTTAGAAAGGGAATCTCTTCACGAGTGCATCTCCACCATTTCTCCCCCCCCCTCCCCCTTCCCCCCCTCCTCTCCTAGCCATACACGCCCCCTTCTTCCCATGCCTTCTCTTCCCCCCCCCCCCACCCATACACGCCCCCTTCTTACCCCCATACACGCCCCCTTCCCATCCTCTTCTTTCCCCCCATACACGCCCCCTTCCCATGCCTCGGTAAAGTGGTATGTGTGGGAAGGGGCATGTAAGAGTACTTAGTCGTGTAATCTAAATTCATCCAGATAAGTAACAAGAAATTACCACGTTTTCATATATTATTTTCTGCTCATTAGTATTCGGGTGTGGATGCAATTTTCACCAAGAAAGACGATACTGAAATTTATGGTGAAATAGGTTTATCATTCTTAGCCTGGTGATACTGTATGTAAATATTGGCAAAAATAACCTCACTGAGACTAAAGTTTCTGAACTATAATATGAGTAAGAAGTATGTAATAAGGGAACAAAAAGAGACTACTGCTAACCACTACTATAACCACTGCTCTACTGACTGTTAGATGTACACTCGCATTCCAAAATTTGTATCCAGGTCCTGTTTATAAATCGAATCATTTGACATACTAGTGAACCAATTACAACGCTTATCCTGTTTGATATTTGCTTGAGTTCGCTTACTACTCAATCATGCTATTCGAAGCAAGCCGGATACATATTTTGGATTGTGAGTGTACATGGAAATCACGACTAACCTCCACACAACCAGAGCCAAACCTTCCCTACTCAAACTTACCTAAGGATTAAGTGGATTTGACTACACTCAGCCAAGTTCTGGTGCACCTGCGTTGCTTGTACTTGGCAAGAGTTGATCCTGAGAACTAGTTGGGCAAATTATTCAAGCATGATATTGTACAGTAACGAGCAAGAATCCGATCGTCTCTCCTCTCTCATGGTGAGCTCCCGAGATTCATAATATTCGTGTCGGGAATACTTTTTTTGTCACCTCTACTGCTACACTCCACGATTCAACAACTTCAACTTCCTAATGCTTTTTGTTTTATTTTCTTGATATTTACTCGTCACACTATAATAGAATGATCCCAGCATTGACAATCAGATGCAAGAAGAGGAGGCTGCATGCATGGAGGGGGTGGGGGATAAAATTTTGCCCACGACTGTTCATGATTGATCAACATTTATGACGGTGTCTCCTTTTGACTCTTGTGAAGGTTGTCTGAGTGCATGAGCAAATCTTGAGGATAGCCTTTAATTAAACACTGATCCCTCCTGCGTTACCAAAGTGGAAAAGAGTTTGATATTCTGCATCCATGGTTGAGTCTTGTTGATTGCACAAAAACTCACCCTCAGTTATTCGTGGTATTGATATCAGTGAAGAGAGAGAGAATGTATTTTTGCTGTGGGTATCAAGGCGTACAGATTATTATAAGTAGTAGGGAGGGGTACTGGGAAGAGTAAAGGATAGTGAGGATGGAGGTATGGAGGGAGGGGTACTGGGTAGAACAGAGGGTAGGGAGGGAGGTGTGGATGAGGTGGACGCACGGGGATGAGGAAGGGAAAAAGAAAAACAAATTGAGAAATGTATAATCCATTATAGTTCACTTCAAGACGAGTTCTCTAGAGCCACTAAGGAAAGATACAGCCTGGACATCCTATCCGAACATGTTTAAGTAAGGGAATAGGGATGGTAATATGATAGAGGTTGGAATCAATAGAGGAAACAAGAGGTAGTGTAATATGAGTTTAGAGGAAGGTGTCTGTATGAGGGAGGAGCCAAGGAATGAAATACAGGGTGGCAAAGAACAGCGCTATTAAGAGTTAAAGGTTTACGGTTAACAGGAGATAATTATTATAATGACCATCTGAAGTCTTACGAACACAATTTTTAACAATATTAACGGTTTTCATTTTTAATCCAGGATAATCCGTTATAGTGTACTGCACGATATATCAATTTTCGAGTTAATGTATAAAACTATTTTTTCACGTTATCATCTTCCATTAAACTTCATTTATGAGGAGTCCTGAACTCCTGACGAATTTATCATCTAGACAGAATATAAATCTTTATGGGTGAAAGACGGGGCAGGCGAGGGGCAGCACGCGTTGGCAGCTTTCACAATATTAAATATAATAATAACGGTGAACATAAGACATCCAATAATCCAGGCATTCAATGTACATACACCAAACTTTTTAAAAAACTCCCCATCTCCCCTGACCTGATCATATCCTCTCTGGTTCCTCCCTCGACCCTATACAGTCAGTACCTTCATTTCTCTCCACCCCTATATACCTCGCCCTTCCTCCTCCTTTTCCTTCCCCCTCCTTCTCCCTCCTCCTTCCCCCTCCTTCCCCCTCCTTCTCCTCCTCCTTCCCCATCCTTCTCCTCCTTCCCGCCACTCGTAAAACTGTTGGAAAGAGTGACCACTGGGTAAAGTTATGAAATAGTTAAGATTATTGCCACAACCACTTTGATTCTGGAATGCGTTTCATACAAGGTGGGAGGGGAAGAGTCGCGTCCTGGATGAGACAAGGGGAAGAGAGAGACGGAGATGGATTGGGTGAAGTGGTACGAGTTGGATGAGGCCAGGTTGGGTTGGGTTGGGTTGGGTTGGATTAGGTTAGGTTAGGTTAGGTTAGGTTAGGTTAGATAGAATTTAACTTAGTATAGAGTACATTTGGTTAGGTTTGGTTAGGTTAGATAGAATTTAAGTTAGTATAGAGTACATTTGGTTGGGTTTGGTTAGGTTAGATAGAATTTAAGTTAGTATAGAGTACATTTGGTTGGGTTTGGTTAGGTTAGATAGAATTTAAGTTAGTATAGATTACATTTGGTTTGGTTAGGTTAGGTTAGGTTAGATTAGATTAGATTTAAGTTAGTATAGATTACATTTGGTTAGGTTAGAATAGAAGGGGCAAGGTGAGAGGTAGTCGAGTTGAGGTAGGTAGAACGTGTACTACATGTATTTTAATTAAAGAGAAAGGGAAGGAAAAATAATGAGAATGAAATATGTTACAATAAAAAAAAAAGGAATGACGACGGATAATAATTAAAATGACTAGGAAGAAGTGAGTAAGGTTGAGATTGAGTGAAGATTGATGAGTAATGGCCAATGAACACAGAGAATAATTATACAATGCTAAGTAACCTAATGAAGGATGCATGAGACGGACCAGGAGATGTAGGATGAAGTGAGAAGGTCCAGGATGATGTAGGATGAAGTTAGAAGGTCAAGGTTATGTAGGATGAAGTTAGAAGGTCCAGGAGGATGTAGGATGAAGTTAGAAGGTCCAGGAGGATGTAGGATGAAGTTAGAAGGTCCAGGAGGATGTAGGATGAAGTGAGAATTTCCAGGATGAAGAATGAAAATAGAGAGAATGGTTCGGGGTGGACAGTGACGAAAGGAAAGGAAAGGTAAGAAAAAAAAGATAATGATAATAAACTTGGGGAGTAATGGAGGATAAAATGGTGAGAGAAGGATGCATGCAGGATGGATGAAAGGAAGGGTGGGAAGGGGAGGGGAGAGGAGGGAAAGGGAAGGGAGGGTGTGGAGGGGAGGGGAAGGGTTGGGAAGGGAGGTGAGCAGGGTACAACTTATATCTTTCCCGCTTGTAAATTAAATCGAGTGGAACAGAACTGGCCCTTATTATTCTCTCTCTCTCTCTCTCTCTCTCTCTCTCTCTCTCTCTCTCTCTCTCTCTCTCTCTCACTCTCTCTCTCTCTCTCTCTCTCTCTCTCTCTCTCTCTCTCTCTCTCTCTCTCTCTCTCTCTCTCTCTGAACTTTAGTATTACTATTGGTACTGAAGTGGTAGAAATCATGAAGAATCATAAAACGATAATAATAAACAAAAAATTCCTTTACTAAGATCGCCTTTGGGATAATGCAGTCCTTGGGTAGAATGAAGGAAGCTCAGTTATAGGTAATTTGTGGCGATAAAGGTTGGTGTTTGCATGTGTGTTTGTAACTTTGTAGGCCCCGGTTGGTTGCCACGTTGGAATACATACAGCCACTTTAAACAGCGTCTTCCATTTACATAGTAACTACCTTAATTAATGACTTTGAGTTACTAAGTTCCTTCCTTCTGTGGTAACTGTTCCTTCCCGGTTGTAGCTACATTATTATGTTTGGTTTTTGTTTTTACTTTATCTTCTGACAAAACCCGAACACGAATATTGACGCTTATTTATACACTGTCGTCGGCCTTGGAAACACCAACAACTGAATGGTACCACATGCAGACCTTTGGTGTGGGAGGTGGCATATGTCTCTCTCTCTCTCTCTCTCTCTCTCTCTCTCTCTCTCTCTCTCTCTCTCTCTCTCTCTCTCTCTCTCTCTCTCTGGGTGGAGGCCGAGGCAAGCCAAGTGGTCCTTGACAACATGGAGGAGGCTTGTACCGTCATTGACAGAAGTCGTGCCCTTCCTGAGTTCGGTAATAATGCATTAGTGATAATAATATTGATGTATATGGAGGGCAAACACTTATGCACTATTGTGTTCGTAACTATATAGTGGATGGATTTGGTTACAGCATCATAAACTTCAAGATTTCATTATCATCACAGTTCATTAAATAGACAGACAAGAAACAGTTTATGTCCCTGACTGTACCATGTCACCTCAAGTTGTTTGTCCCGTCAGGAAACTGCAGTTATTAAGCTGTTTTAAAAGAGGACTAAAACTTCTCTTAAAATGTATATTTAAGCAAAGTATACTTACTGAGTTTGAAGATGTCCTTATAGAGTTTACTATTATTTGTTTACATCACTTGTACAGACACCAACAAAAACAGTGTCGCCTTATATAGCAAGTCATATACAGAACCACGATATACTGTCCTTTGATTCAGCTTCACAGACTCCTGAACTGAAACACCAGAAAACTTATGAACGACTCATTATAACACAGTGTGGATTATGATTAAAACCCCTGTATTATAATTATGTTTTTTCACCAAATTTCACGACACGAGGTTTTGTCTTTGATAGTAAGTAGCCCAGGATGAAATTCACTTGATCCTGAAGTAGCCTATACTCCTTATATATGACTACTCGAGTTTGTGTGACTTGGAAGAAAACAGGAACCAGCCACGCCCTATACTCTCTACTCCACAGCACGAATGTTATTGCGAATTCCAGCTGCCCACACACACACACATACAGACAATCAGTTCCTGGAATAGCTTGGTGGTGGTGGTGGTGGTGGTGGTGATGGATGGACAGTATGCCAGTATACAGTATTATATATATGTCGTCTTTCTTGTTGCACCAGACCCTCATCACTCACTGGTAAATAATATTCGTCGTGTATGATAAATGTAATGAACAAACGTAATATTATATACGGTACCGATAAGTCAAAGTGTTCATTATTACTTATTTTTTTTACATTATTACATTATTTTTCAAGTGACTGTTTCTTTATTCATCACCAAAGTTGTGAAGAGGTTGAGTATTGACATTCTCCATTTAGGTTCCGTTCTTAATTTTTCCAGGCATATCCATGAGAAGGGAATCATGCCTTATTCCCCATAAATAAAAATACTGTTACCGTATATCTCTAATCACAACAAACCACAATAAGATAGAATGGGGTTGGTTTGAACATGGGAATAAGATAGAATGGGTTGGTTTGAACATGGGAATAAGATAGAATGGGGTTGGTGTGAACATGGGAATAAGATAGAATGGGTTGGCGTGAACATGGGAATAAGATAGAATGGGTTGGTTTGAACATGGGGTTGCCTGATAAGAGGACTTGGTAGAGCTATTTTCCCTTGTACTTTGTGAGAGAAACATTGGACGACTGTAATGGTTCCCTGTTGCCTCTTTTGACCCTCTCAGTACCAGTGGATCACAGCTGACGGACTACTGGTATCTTCCTTTCCCCGAGCCACTCTGTAATCCCGTGAGTTATGACGGTCAGTGAAAGGAGTGGAATAAGGAAAATTGGCTTCTCGTCTGAATTTGCATGCGTTTGTATTATTTTTGGGAGTAGTAGTAGTAGGATGGTGTAGGTGCATGGCTGAATTTTCTCTTTGCTCTCTATAATAATTCTTCATCACGAGTTCACGAATTCCTGGTGTTTTGTATAGGTTTTTTTATTTGTATACTGGGTAGCCAAGTCATTGTAGCTGTGAGAAACGATGCAAACATTTATATACACAAAAGTCCATCGTCGTTTACACACAATCGCTCTGAATGTATTGACTGAGATTCCAGAGTCGTGTTGTTCATGGCTGCATAAAAGTCCTTGATCTCTTCCTTACGTGTATAAGAAAAAAATACAAATGGTAACAAGTCGGACATTTGAGGTGGCCATGAATTGTGGACGAATTGAATGCTTCTGGTTGTCCCAAAATGGTTCATGAAACACCCTCTAACATTGTGTATCCAGTTTTGTAGCATAGTTTGGGGGAATCAGTCGACTCCATTTCAACAACACGACCATGTCCCCCTTTAACGTAAAGGACATACAGACAACATGGCAGCTGGGCGGGTCACGGAATACCTTGGTCGTTAACAACTGTGTGTCGTTCCGTTTGTGTCGTTTGCTTTGGTGGAAATGACGGGGTGTGCACGAGTTGTGGCGGCTCGTTACTTGTTGTATTTCTGCTGATTAGAGAGGGTGTGGACAGAATTTACGGTCACCGGCGACACATGCGTGAGTTTCTACACTTGATCTGGGTGACGTGTGACCGAACTATATAGTGTATACGTGCCATTCGTCTGGCCAGCGAGGCGAGGGGGTCGAGGGAAGGAAGGAAGGAGGGGACGACTTTGTTATTGACACTTTGCTCTTGGACGACAGTTTTTTTTTGTTTCATAATGATCCGTTTGGCGTTAGTTAATCAAAGCATGTTAAGTATACAACTTGTGACTACCTAGTATACTTAAGACTGTGAATTGTGATAGTATTATGACTTACTAAAATGCTTTGAGACCTGATTGTGAGATTTATAACATTTAATTTGTATATTTATATTTGTATTATATGAGGGCTAGTAATATCTCCAAACTATGCCACGAAACTGTACTCGTATATTGAGGTGGTCTGTGTCCTGATGTAGTTTGCAGGAATCAGTAGCCCTCCAATTGGACCGCAGAAAAATAAATAACCCCTTCAGGCTAAAATCAGTGTAGTTTGTCCAGTGTGCCTTGTCATTGCTGCGTTTTAACTCGTAACATTGAAAACATAAGATTTCCAACTCTAAATTTAAATCTTATGAATTTTCTGACGTGCCACTGGAGGAAATTAGGAGTTGTAACCTGACTGGACATGAGAGGGTTTCCATGTGACTACGATTTGCACGGGAAGGAAGCATGTATTCTGACCATTCGTATCCTCAAACGATCACATGCATAGAAACTGTTTGTCGAGCGTCCTGGTACCACGATACCTTCCTTGGATTTAGCAGCATTGATTTTGCTTCAGGGTCGTCTCTCCTGCCTTGGCTATACTGCTGGCACCACATCTGGCACACTTCATATTGGTCACTTTATATTATGCACCTTATGTCGGGCACTTTAATTTATACAACTCATATCTGTCACTTTATATTATACACTCTACGTCTGGCACTAATTCTTTTATATCTTTTTTTTAGAGAATATGCTCTACAGGAAAATACAAAACAATAAATAAAACCATCGCACATGTGGGGCTCGATGGTTCCCTAAAAGAACGCTGTATGTAGCTGAAGTCCCGATTATTATCCACTATTAGTCATCAGAGGTGTTTAGTCAGAAAGGTTGGTGTGAGGAGTGAAGACACAGTAAAACATTTTGATACGTTGTGTGTCTTCCCTTGAAGTCCTCGGGTCCCTCCGTGTCAGTTATGTGGAACAGCCTTTATCCAATTCGTATTAAAACAGTAAAACTAGCACTCTAAGGTACAGTTGCCAGCACTTATAACTGGTACACTCAGCGTTATCAATCTTCTTATCCTGTACCAGTTGTAAGTGCTGGCAACTGTATATTTATCCATCCCGCCAGACAGTACTGCACGGCGGGACCTCACATATTATTACGTGCCGTTTTGCATATCCGCTTGTGTGATGGGAAGGGTGGATGACGTCATATACAGTCGGTGTTGCGTGTAAATGGCGTTGGTCTGGTATTGGAGTTTAGTGCCAGACGACGTGGAGTAAAGTGTTGGTAAGATAGTTTAGTTTTTAAACCGAGCCATCTTTTATGTGTTCTTATTCTGATAATGTCTTTTGTACTTCTTCTCAAGGGGACCATGTATTGTTAATGAGAAGATGGTTGCTTCCTATTCCTCCAAATCATGTCACGAAACGGATTCACTTCTTGTTTTATGGCTCAGTGTTTATGAACCAACAACAGACTCCAATTCGGTAATACTATCATGGCCCACTTAAGGGAATAATTTAATGTCGGCATATCAGAGAACGACTGACTCTTTCAAACTCTGCAGTACGAGACAGAGATCCCTTACTCATATATATGTTGAAAGATATTAATTACTCTTTTGTTGCCTCACTGGTATGATCTTGAACTTTGAGTACCATATTGTCGAGAATACAAACGAGACATGTAGCCAAGTGACCTACACACACACACACACACACACACATACAGCAAGTAGTATAAGCAGCAGACCAAAGATAGATGAGGCCAGGCTGGGTCCACGTCGCATAAATCGAATGTAATTTCAAGATAATGAGAACCTTGTGGTGCGTTTATCCTGCTGATACGAGAGTTTAAGGAGTGAAGGAAATGGGACACCGAAGGACAACACCGATGATAATAATGATGCGTGACTCTAACGATCCCATTACCTATCGATTGACAATTATTAAGAGTAGGCTGTACACTTTTAATTGAGGTATTGTATGTGTGTTTATTGATACATTGTATATCGATTGACAATTATGAAGAGTAGGCTGTATAATTTTAATTAAGGTATTGTACGTGTGTTTATTTTATTAATACATTACGTATCGATTGACAATTATGAAGAGTAGGCTGTATACTTTTAATTGAAGTATTGTACGTGTGTTTATTAATACATTGCATATCGTTAGCAGTATTGAACTCTTGAACATCTCTTAATTTTGTGTGATAATTAATAAACGAGGGATTTTATGTGAGTGAAAATGTGCATCTGTTTTTAATGGGGCGATATATAGGATGTTCGTAAACTTGGAGCAACTGATTCCTCCAAACTACTCCCAAGCAACAGCCAGGCTCCATATACACACATACATAAGATTAAGTAGTCTGTTTCCTCGCATCGTATGAAGGAATGATGACAAACAGCGAAACAACAAGAGCTGAAGTTACTGTGACAGGGAATTAAAGTGATTATATTACGAGACTAAAGCAACCATCAGTAGGGATTACAATTATCAGTATAGAAGAAGGGATAATCCTTTAAGACAGTGTGTGTGACCGACCGTGAACTACAGATTACTGTCTTTGAACTGGACGACGAAGAAGTGGCAGTGATAGTGGTGGTGGTGGTGATTGTGGTGTAGGTAGTGGTGGTGGTAGTGATGGTGTAGGTAGTGGTGGTACTGGTGGTGGTAATAGTGGTAACGGTGGCGGTGTAGGTACAGCCATGGCTGATAATGCTTGACCATGGTCCAATGAGTGTTGGTGAGCAACTGAACAGAATTCGAACAAGTGAATTTTCCAAACCATTCTCAACGTTGAGAGAGGTTTAGAAGACTCACTTTTTCGAACTCTGTTCAGTTACTCTCCAACACTCCTTGGACCCTGGTCAAGCACTATCAGCCATGGCTGTACTGGTGATAGTGGTGAAGGTGGTGGTGGTGGTGGTGGTAGTGTTGCGTGTGGGTAATATGCATTATACTCTGCTCCCACAAATTGGGTCCTACAGTATAATAAAGGTAATTCAGTCGAGGTGCAAAGTGAGGTCCGTTTCTCTCTTGTCAGGGCTTTGTCAGTGGGTGTAGTGTTTAGGCTGAGCTGAGGGCAGGGTCATGCAACTTGCTACCCCTCACCCATGCAACGTGAAGCTAAATCTCACACCTTTAGTTGTATATTACTTGTGTGTGTTTATGTGTGTAGGTGTGTGTCTGTGCGTGTGTGTGTGTAGGTGTGTCTGTGCGTGTGTGTGTGTGTGTAAAGAAAAAGCAAACAATGACAGACACCGTGTGAGATTCATTCCATAATTAGTGTGCCTCTTGTTTAGTTGGAATTACATGTTACCGTTGTTGTTGACGACTGTACGCGAAAAAAAAAATCTGTATCTTTTATTGGAATTGCCAGTAGAGAGTCATTTTCCCAGCCAACACTTGCCGTTCATGGGATTTTTGGTCTCCATCAGCCTCGACCAAGAGTGCAGTTGTGGTCGCTGAGATGCCTGCCTGTAATAGCTTTCTTTACTCGTGGCCACAGAAGCACCTCCTTCGGTTGTTTTGGCGATTATTGTGGGAAGAGGAGGCGAATGGTTCATGAGGCGTGTTGTGGGGATGGCTGGTGGGTTGATTCCTTGCTTGGCTGAAGGTGAGGAAGAGGAAGGGAGGGAGGGATGGGGTCCTTAGATGGTTGGGGATGGACATGGGGTTTGGATGGGATGGGATGAGAAGGGGCGGAGTCCATATTATGATTGAGTGTGCATGGTGAGGGGAAGACATACAAGATTCAGGTATAGGGTTTGGCTATATTGGGAAGAGAATGCATGGAGAGTGTGACAACGTGAAAGGCTTACGATGATTCTATAATTTCTATATTGAGATGAGGTTACTGTTAAATTGGACGGGGATAAATCCAAAGGCAAGATAGAGGCTTTGCAATGATGAGGATGGGACTGGAGGTGTGGATAGGACTGGGGCTGGGACTGGGACTGGAGGTGAGGATAGGATTGGGGATGGGGATGGAGGTGAGGATGGGACTAGGGACTGGTGTTGTGAGGCCGGGAATAGGGCTGTTCTCTGATGGGGGCCTTACGTTAATTGTATCACTGGGGCTAGCTAGGGTGGATGGGTGAAACTTGGGAGATATTTAACATGATATACAATTATAATGAATCTGTGGATGGCTGTGGTTTTTTACTGTTATAATAAATACCTTATGTGCAATGGTTGTAAATATCAGTTAATGATGATGTATAAAGAACATTTTGCACTGACTTTTAAAGGTAATACATCAACAATAACTACCACCAATGGATTCATGTCGTCATCAAGCCTATAAATAATGATACAAATAAGACAGATGTTCTCATATAATTCAGAAAGTAACCTACTGTATCTGTCATCATCACTGGGTTCCTCTACAAGACTTCATGATCCTAGAGATACATTATTTTCACCATCATATCCTTATTGACTTGACCTGGGAGTTAGTTTATAATGTTTTTTTTTTTCATATGCTATTTTTCATATGTTATTAAAATAGGGATTAATTTAGTTGGATTGAACTGGAGTCTATGTAGTCCTCCAAACATTGTTACGAAATAGAACCCCAAGCAGACTCGTTTATTGAAGCACTCAGTTTGCTGGTGTAGTTTGGAGGAATGGGTAACCCTCCAATTTACCTTCAACAGGAGTATAGTCTATGCCGCTAAAGATATCACTGACTGCTGTGTAATAAATGATAATAAATCACGCGTCTGTCTTAAAAAAGTTGTCTGTAGTAAGTTTTCAAGGATGCAGAGTTGTGACTTTTTATCTCAATGGCTGAGTAAAGTGGCGGCTTGGGTGTGGCGGGGAGTGGCGGCTTAAATGTGGGGAGGAGTGGCGGGGAGTGGCGGCTTGAATGTGGGGAGGAGTGGCGGGGAGTGGCGGCTAGTGTGTGGTGGGGATTGGCGGCCTGACTAAAGCCGCCACAACTGTATTTAAGCGAGTTACGACCTGTGAGAAAATTGTGTGTTAACAATGAGTTGCCCAGATAGTGTAGGTGGTGGTGGGAGGAAAGAGGAAGGAGGTGGGATAGAGTAGGGGGAAGTAGGAGGAGTGAATGGGTGAGGGAGAAGTTGGGGGTGGCTTGTGAGAGAAGGAAGGGAGGAGTAAGTTAACAGAGAACTGGAAAGAGAAGTTGGGAAGGAGACAATGTTTTGGAGGAGAACTTAAGAGGTACAGTGGTAGAGCAGGTGGGGGTGGAGGGGGGGGGGCAAAGAGAAGAGGAAGAAAGTAGCGGTGGGGGTGAGGGGCTGGGGGAATGAGCAGGGATGGTAGAGCATATTGTGATGGGGGTCGGGGGAGCAAGAGGGAGAAGGTGAGATGGGGAAGCTGATGGTGGGATGAGCAGGGGTGGTAGAGCATATTGGGATGGGGTGGGGTGGGGGGGTGAGAGGGGGAAGCTAGTGGTAGGATGAGCAGTTTGGGTGGGTGGGTGGGGGGGGGGGGTTGAGTTGGGGAGGTGGAGTAACTCACTCGATCACGTCAATAATGATGGTGAATTAGGTGGCTGTTTATTGCCTTGATTTGTACGCTGCTGAGCACACGATTTATCTTATAGAACAGGAATGTTTTCGTATATGTAACATAACTGTATATAAGTAAATGTTTATGAGTGTTGATTTTAAAAAAAGTGTCAATTATATGGTTATTGGTTACCCTTTACCGACCAGAGAAGTCCATAGATTCAATACAAAAGAAGTGGAGAACTTTAACAATGTTTCCCCAGAGTAGAAACGTGTACAGTACCTGCTTCTCCTTTCGGGAAAAAATAAATCCTAATCCTGGTGTAAGGATTTAAGAACTACAAAGAACAGTGTATTTGGGCATTACTATACGCTGTTTGCTGTGAGTAATGAAGTGAAAGAATGCGAGGTGAATTATTAGAAAAACAAGTTGGATAGCACGGGAAGGCAAGAGGGCCCTTCTCCCTTCTCCCTTTTTTGACGGAGAAGGGTTAAGTAAATGTATAGATAAAGATGTAAATGAAGATATTATACACAAGTGGGGTATAGGAGGAGGTGGAAGGGGCCGTGACCACCCTTTCCTTCATTAACCACGGGTGTCGAGTGTAGGACTGGCCATTGTGGTGTAAGGGCCGTGTTAGTCCCGCTTGTTATCTCACTCGCTACGGATCCCTCAGGTGGTCGTGTTGTTACAGATGCTCCTCCTCCTACTACTACTGGCACAACATCCATATAGGGGAAAGAAAGAAGGCTATATTATGCTTGGTTAGAAGGACTTTGTTTACAGATGCCCCTCCTTCCTCCCACTGGCACAACATCCATAGAGTCTGACATTTCTCTCTGACTCGAGTTTTAGAAATACACTTCATGGCTTTTTAAGATTGATAATGTCCGGAGAAGTTGAGTCTGACATTTATCTCTGCCTCTGCCATTTCTCTCTACCACTGCCATTTCTCTGTGCCTCTGCCATTTCTCTCTGCCACTGCCATTTCTCTCTACCTCTGCCATTGCCCACATTAATGCAGGGATTTTAATGGCTGGCTGTATTATTTCACATTCTATACTATACTATAATACTATACTATATACACTGTGTCTCCTGTTGGTGGGTATACTTAATGGTAGTTATATTGGGTTTTCTGGAAGAGTGTCTGGAAGAGGCGTCAGTAACGGATCGATCATGGCCGGCGACGACACGGATACGGTACGGTGCATGTAGTAGTGGTACAGTCACCATCAAAAGTCCTAGTAGCACCGGGGGAATGAAAGCAAGAAAAATTGAGAGAATCTTATAAACCAAATATTATTAAAAGTCACCAATAGCTATAGTTTCGCTTTTTTTTTTTTTTTTTTTTTTTTTTTTTTTTTTTTTTTCATCGAGGCTATTCCATTCAGAGGCGTTGTAGGATTATTTAGTGTGTGTGACTGGACAATTAAACCACATATGACTTGAGACACACAGGAACACACACACAGGGAACCCACCAACTCACGTACAGTATTGATCCCATGCATTATAGGCCTACGTCATGAAAACCACACGCCGCTTACATTATTTTTTTTTTTGTCACACTCGGCATCGATTGAGACGAGAATTATTAATGACATGATTCCCGGAGCTCTATTTGTTATGATGTAAAATGATGACAACCCGGGACTACTGCTACTACTACTACTACTACTACTACTACTACTACTACTACTACTACTACTACTACTACTACTGTTACTACTACTACTACTACTACTACTACTGTTACTACTACTACTACTACTACTACTACTACTACTACTACTACTACTACTACTACTACTGTTACTACTACTGTTACTACTACTACTACTACTGCTACTACTTCTACTACTACTGCTACTGCTACTACTACTGCCACTCCCTCACCGGCGGCTTTTGTAGTTTAGTTTGTCTCGTCAAGCGGTTTTAGGTAATCAGTAGAACTCCAGCTTTCTTAGAACCCAAATTATTATTTTTTTTTTTACTTCAACACCCCTCACATTTGATTTATTCATTTATTTTCGTAGCCAGATTCTACGTATATACTGTTTATGAGTCTAAACAAATTAATTCGAGTAAGGGACACATTGAAACCATACGAAAATATATAAGAGAGAGAGAGAGAAAAAAATTGTGCCCTGGAAACATGCGACAGGACAGACAGACAGACAGACAGACAGACCCCTTGTATAGTAATGGAGGTGGACGGCCCAACACGAGTCCCTGAACCTCTCTCACATACCAAGCTATACTCATAAATCTCCAACATGTTGTCAGTCCGGTGAATGAGGCGAAGTCGGTGGTGGGTGGGTAGACAACAGAAGAGAGGTGGTGGTGGTGATGGTGATGGTGGGAGTAATGTAGAGAGGTGGACAGGGAGACAGAAAAAGAGGCGTAAGGTGGAGAAGGAGGAAGAGGACGAGGAGGAGGAGGAGGAGGAGGAGGAGGAGGAGAGGAGAAGGAAGAAGAGAAGTAGGAGGAGGTGGAGGAGGAGGAAGGGATGAGAATTGCAAGTTTGGGTGTTGACTACAAATAGATACTGTGTGGACCAAAGGGGGCAGAGTACCAAAGTCCCTATATGGCCTGGTACTAGTTTTACATTATTGAATTAAAATAAAAAGGGGTAGTGACTTGTGACTAGGAGGGGAAGGAGAAGGTGAACAGGAGATAAGGAGGAGAATGAGAGGAGAGAAGGACAATAAACAGGGGGAGGAGGGAGTATAGGTAAAGAGGTGCATGGAGGATTGGTAGGGGTGGGATGTGGGAGGGCTGGGGTGGGGGTGGGGGGTAGTGGAGGTATTGCATGCAGGTGGGCGTGGCTTGTGGCAGAGTAATGACCTCAACATATTATAGTTTGTACACCCAAGACTCCCTCAATTGATTACTGATGAATCGTTCTTAGATTGAAAACTGGCCAACAATATAAGGATTCACCAGCGAGCGGTTATTCATCACTGTAAGAAGCAGATGGGTCCTCCTTCCTACTCCTCCTACTCCTCCTGTTCCTCCCTCCTCCTCCTCCTCTTCCTCCTCCTCCTCCTCCTCCTCCTCCTCCTTCTCCTCCTGTTCCTCCCTCCTCCTCCTCCTCCTCCTCCTCCTCCTCCTCCTCCTCCTCCTCCTCCTCCTCCTCCTCCTCCTCCTCCTCCTCCTCCTCCTACTCCTCCTCCTCCTCCTGTTCCTCCTTCCTCCTCCTCCTTCTACTCCTGTTCCTCTTTCCTCCTCCTGTTCCTCTCCCTCCTCCTCCTCCTCCTTCCTCCTCCTACTCCTCCTGTTCCTCCTCCTCCTCCTGTTCCTCCTTCCTCCACCTCCTACTCTCTTACTTATTCATGGAAGATTTCTGGTGCCTCGTGTAGTTTTTCTTGTGTGCATCGTAAATTTTTATTGACTCTGGTGCGTTACCAAGTCTCAAGAAGGATGCAGCCGGAGTTGTATAATTTTTAATAAATAATGTACAGTATCATTAGAATATAAGGCTCATTTCTTTAGAGAAGTTCCGGGTAGTATTTATATATATATATATATATACACTACTAACATTTTAACTAGTATTCTATTCTGTTACGAAGCCTCACGAATCATCCACTTTGAGTTTCATGTATTATAGTAAAAATATATCAATGAGATACTAGTAAAAATATATCAATGAGATACTAGTGATCTTTATATACGAAATAGTTTCCTTTGACTTTATTAGTGCACTACGAAGCCTCAAACCAAATCCAGCCATGGTTGTAGATAGTAAAAATTATGATTGTATGTTTAGTAATAATAATATATAAATAAATAAATAATGTGGATGTTTGATCTTTTTAAACATAAATAAATAAATAATGTGGATGTTTGATCTTTTTATACATAAATGAATAAATAATGTTTTTTTTTTATCTTTTATTTAAACAAATAAATAAATAATGTGGATTTTTTATCTTTTTAAAGATCAATAAATAAATAATGTGGATTTTTTATCTTTTTAAACATAAATGAATAAATAATGTTTTTTTTTATCTTTTTTAAACAAATAAATAAATAATGTGGATGTTTGATCGTTTTAAACATAAATAAATAAATAATGTTTTTTTTTAATCTTTTTTAAACAAATAAATAAATAATGTGGATGTTTGATCTTTTTAAACATAAATAAATAAATAATGTGGATGTTTGATCTTTTTAAACATAAATAAATAAATAATGTGAATGTTTGATCTTTTTAACATTTATTGGCATGCTTTATTTAATCTTTTTTTCTATTCTACTCATCACCTTAATTGTGTAAAGAGGTGTGTGAATATAGTTGAAAAATATCCCACTAACACCAATGAGTACAAATATCCTTCCTGTAATTATAGTGTTCACTGAGGAGTAATAACAAGGGAGTAAAAATATTATCATTATTATTATATTGTTGTGAAGGATATTTGTGGCTCTCTTCCCCCTCACCCTCACCAAACCCAAACGTCACTGACAGGTTGGTAGCTTCTTGTTGTGTATTGGTGGCTTCCCAGTGGCGCCTCTCAATCTTGGACCCTTTTCCTGCTGTTTACATTCTACCTCGGATTGTTTCTTGTTGTTCGGTGTGTGTGTGTGTGTGTTGCAATTGTATGCTTCTGTTTTAGATATTTTTCTTCGGTGTGTGTGTGTGTGTGTGTGTGTGTAATAATAATAATAATAATAATAATAATAAACGGTTTATTTCTTTGGCAGCCAAACTGGCTGTGTGTGTGTGTGTGTGTGTGTGTGTGTGTGTGTGTGTGTGTGTGTGTGTGTGTGTGTGTGTGTGTGTTGCGAGGGGTGCAATTTTATGCTTCTGTTCTATATCTCGTTGCATATATTTTTTAATCACTCTTAAATGTTTGGTTGCAACAATGCACAAATACACATGTACTGTATATGTGTAAAATGGTTGATGTTTTGTTTGAGCGACTGGCTTTCCTCTTCCTCTGCCTTAATGTGATGATTTGTCAGTTTTTCATCCGTTTTTGTCTGTCTTCTTTTGGCTTGTGTTTCTATGTCAGTAAGTCTTTTCAATGCAAGTGTTGTCTTTCAATTAGTTTTCCTCGAGAGGTTTTACACCCTGCAGAAAACTGACCAACTCTAATATTTACTGTTGTCTGGGTCATCTTCCTCTTACCCAACTTTCTTCTCCTTTTCCTCTTCCTGGTTCTTTCTTCCTACTACCGTACTCCTTCTCATTCCATGATATCTCTTCCTGGGTCTTTCTTCCTACTACTCCTTCTCATTCCATACCTCACACTTATCATAGTTGCAACCCCAAACTGTCTGTCTCGTGTGCTTCCCATTGTAGTCGCTGCCTGAGGTCCCCTTCCTTACTAACCCTGACGGTGTGTTTATCGTGTACTGTTTTGTGCTCACCTCCAGCTCCAGACCCGGACGTCCGCCCAAGCGAGCCTCAGACTTCATGACGATGTCCCCCTCCCAGGAATCACTCTTTGACCTCAAGAAGAGACACATGGAGAATCCTGGCTTCCCCAATGGACACATGCCTGGTGAGTCTTTGGTGTACACTAAATGTTTTCCTTTCTTAGACTTTCCTGTGTCAATGCAGTAGGATAAATAGCAGCTTGTTGATTTTCGATTGTCACTGAAGTTCTTAAAGGGAATAATATTGCTATGTGTCGAATACATGATATCATAAGGAAATATGACAGAGTTTAACGAGAGAAACACCGATAGTTTGTTTGAGAAAGAAATATAGCTAAATAGCCAAATCTACAGAAATCAGCAATGTAAGTGCATTGAAAACCGAGTTCTTGTAGACATGTTTCGTTTTTAATTATTTGTCGCTGTAGCTCCCTTCTATACACACACGCCCCAACTCCCTTCCATACACACACGCCCCCAACTCCCTTCCATACACACACGCCCCCAACTCCGTAGCCCCATGCAGCCCCAGCCCTGAGCCCTCTCGTGACGCCCCACCATCGAATCCCAGTGTAGTGGCTGACGATTCCAACATCCGGGTCCCCAGTACGCCCTATTGACCGCTCGTTACTTCATTATTGAGCCATTACTTACCCTTATGAGCTGTAAGAGGTTCTGGATTAAGCACTATTGATCTCCCACTCTAGTCTATATGTCCTGTCGCTGCCTCTGTGGTGGTGGTCGTCCTCACACCCTTACTGTATCTCTATGAATTCTCCAAACTACTCCAAGCAACAGATTCCCTATTAGAAACACTGAAGGGTTCTGTGGCCTGGATTATTTGGAGGGTTCATAGAGCTCCAGTTAGGGCCCTCAATTTTTTTTTAACTACGGGCCTCACCCCTTATACTTGTGGTACAGTCATGATTAAAAGTCCTGCAACCTGGTGAATACAAGCGAGTCATTTGAGTGAATCTTATGAATCAATATTGCAGTGACCAACAGCTATAGTTTCGGATCATTTTTCGAAGCCATTTCATTGGAAGGTGTTGCAGGACTATTGACCCTGACTGTACCATTCACCTCTTAGTTGGTTTGTGGTACCTTTCAACCCTTAGATGGTGAAGGAGGAGGAGAAGGAGGAGGAGAAGGAGGAGGAGATGATGATGATGGAGGCTAGTGGGGAAGAAGGTGATCAGAAAGAGAGAGAGAGAGAGAGAGAGAGAGGGGGGGGAGAGGGACCAGTATGGGGGTCGGGAAGTGCTTCACATTAAACTCGTGGCTGAAAAAAATTACCGGGAATACGTTAGCCTTCGGTAATATTTTTTTTTTCTTCAGAGGAGGAGAGTAGGGCAGGATGGAGGTGGGGATGGAAGTAGAGAAGAGGAGAGTAGGGCAGTTTGGTTTTCTCCTAATGGTAGTAGTAGTTGTAGTAGTAGTAGTAGTAGTAGTATAGAAGGGATAGTGACTGAGATGTGATGGAGTGGTAATGGTAATATAATATGTGATAGTGGAGATAGTGGTAGTGATAATATGGATTGTGGAGATGATGGTGGTGGTGGTGATTGTATAGATATTGTTGTTGGTGGTGATGGAGATAGTATTGCTATGGATAAAAGACCGCAAGATTTTCCCAACCATGGCACACACACACACACACACACACACACACACACACACACAGAACCGGTCTTTCGATGTCAGTTGAATCTCCATCATTATCTCCCGTGCCTTACCTTCTTTCATACTGACAACGCCAGTAGACAGACAACCGAACAGTTTCGCAAAAAAAAAAAAAAAAAAAAAAATAGATTCCTTGCCAGACTTTTGAAACTAGACAGGAGAACGAACACGTAATACAATACAGGTATACATGCAGGTAAAGGTCGCCTCGCATGCAGAGTTCACTAAGTATATTGGTAAACTTTGGTATATCCTCTCATTGGTGCAATTTCCAGTGAGTATAGCAAAGACCTGTTACTTACCTTCTTAATATAATAGAATATATACAAAATACCTCAACATACTACTATAATAACATGTATGTAATCTCAACCTTCACTTCGGTACTGTAATTTTTGTTTTGTTATGGTTGGGAAAGTTCAAGGTTTATTATTTGATAGCGGTATATAGTAGAGTATTATTATTGGATGGTACTCACTCAGGCTCGTAGTTTAAAAAAAATTGAGGGCCCTTACTGGAGCTCTATGAATCCTCCAAAATAATCCAGGCCACAGAACCCTTCAGTATTTCTAATTGGGAATCTGTTGCCTGGAGTAGTTTGGAGAATTATTAGAGCTCCAGTAAGGGCCCTCAATTTGTTTAAAACTACGGGTGTATCTCTGCTCTCTTCACCATCATAGTATATAACCCAGGGCGGTGTCAGGTCCCTCATAGCATTTTGGTTTTTATGTGCCACAACCCGAGAAGTTTTATTGGTTTGGCCTTTTAGGTTTTATATAAAGGACAGGTTGGGTTACGTAACGAGAAAGTCTTGGTGTGTGTGTGTGTGTGCGTGCGTGTGTGCATACTAAGTAATATAGTAACTTAATGCAATAAGAGTATTTTAGATAGGTTTAACATATTCATTGTTGTGTGATAATAAGAAATTTCCTATTTGCTTAAAAGTTCTGAGACTGTGGAATGTTTTAACAGTATCTAACACGTGTCTTACAGATATCAATAATAACCCACAGAGTACAGTTGATAAAGTAAAAGTAGTGACTATACAAATAAAAACTTTATTCATTTCCTAGGGATGATACACTGTTTTCCCCATACGTCTCCTATACAGCTTCCCTCTCTTCCTCTGTCCCGCCTCCAGTCTCCACTAATAACCATGTCAGAGTATCAAAGTTAGTCCCTCTCCCATTCCAGCGTTATAAAACCGTAGCGAATCGAGAAATATGCGAAATCTCATCAACTTTTAATGATGAGCCACCAGGACGGCATTGAGAATAGGGTTGTGTTAGGGGTTGACGGTCAGTTTAGCTAATGGCACCATGACCACCGCATCTATACACCTCAACTACAACTAACACCAACTTCACTCGGATTACTAGTTCTTTATTTTCTATTTATTTATATATTTAGTAGATTTATTTTATTTTTTGTTGTCTTAGAATTCACTCCGTTATCACTTTGCTGTATAAGTTTAAAAGAGCCTCTGTTTAGTTTTTGACTTAGAATTCTCTCCGTTCTGACTTTGCTGTCTAAGTTTAAAAGGGCCGATGTTTAAGTACACCGCAGACACTGGCGAAATGTTTTTGATGTGTCGAGCTGCGATGTTAAATGTGGACGAAGGCAATTAATTGTCTGGTGGCCGAGAGCTTCCTTCCCAATCCGGCCACTACCACCAACAACAACAATACCACATTCCCACCACCAGTGTTTGAGGAGCAATAAATTCAGCTGATTGTTTGTTGGTGTTGGTAGTGGCGGTGGTGATGATGGTGTTGGTGATGGTGTTGTTGGTGTTAGTGTTAGTGATGATGATGGTGTTGGTGGTGGTGTTTGTGATGGTGGTGTTGTTGGTGGTGGTGTTGGTCTTGGTGTTGGTTAAGTTAGGTTGCGTTAGGATAGGTTAGGTTAGGTTAGGTTTGGGTAGGTTAAGTTAATTTAGAATGGGTTAGGAAAGAAAAAAGAGAAGCTACGATTAAAAATAAATAAAAAAGAGAAGCTACGGTTAAAAATAAAAAATAAAGAGGAAAGGAAGCTAAGGTTAATAAGAAAGAGAAGCTACGGTCCAAAAGAAAGGGGGTGGATGACAGGAGTGGATGAGGCGTCTCAAGGTATCCGCACCTCGGTAATATATGACCTCCCGAAGTGAAGCTCATGCATTTATTCAGCGTTATATTTCATGAGGTGAGGTACTGACGAGCGAGGTAAAGACTGGCTTGGTTCACTGTCTGGTCTTACACGCACACACACACACAGGTCCTTCTGGTCCTTTATACCTGCCTGGTCCTCGTTCCTGGTCCTGTATACCTGCCTGCCTGCCTCGTCCTCGTTCCTGGTACAGTCATGGTCAAAAGTCCTGCAACCTGGTGAATAAAAGCGAGCCATTTGAATGAATGTTGTGAACCAATATTGCAGAGACCGACAGCTATAGTTTCGGATCATATTTCGAAGTCATCTCATTGGAAGGTTTTGCAGAACTATTGGCCGTGACTGTACAATCGAGGCCATTTGTTTCTATACACATGGGGACAGTTTAAAATAGGGATATCTCGTGTGTGTAGGTATAATTGGAAGGCTTCTGAGGCCTCCAAACTAAGCCAGGAAATAGATATATATATTTGTATGTGTGTGTTTGTGTGTGTGTGTGTGTGTGTTTGTGTGTGTGTATGTATGTGTATGTGTATGTGTATGTGTATGTGTATGTGTGTGTGTGTGTGTGTGTGTGTGTGTGTGTAAAGGTGGGTTTCAAGTTACGAGTCCAATTATTGTCTGTGATTACCTCTCCTGAATTCCCACCCAATCCTTCCCTATGAAGTTGTCCAATATCGTCTATGGGGATCCTCCTTGATGTCAGGCCGTATCCTTTCCTAGTCCGTCTCTGCCTGGTGCCCCTCGGAGCCTCTTCCTCCTCCATCTGCCCCATGCTGGGTGACAAACCGTGGGGTGTGTTGTGGCCTCACCCCTCCACCGCACCCCCGCCTACACTCACACCTACACACACACACACACACACACACACACACACACACTTAGATTCACTCACCTCGTTTCCAATTTCATTTATTATTTCCTCATTGCATTGGGTCATTTTTACTTTTGCCGTGTATTAATATGCAATATATATAAAATGTTGATCATATAACTTTTGGTGCGCGATTTTCCCCGAAAGAATAAAAAAAAAAAAAAAAAAAAAAAAAAAAAAAAAAAAAAAAACGACCAACCAACCTCAATATATTCTCGTACACTTGGCAACTCCCCGGGAGAGCAATTACCGAGCCGCAATTTGAAGAAACACTCACTTGTACCGACTGTTAATGTTTGTTTAGTGAACATTATAGGTGGTGGGTTCGGCGGGGTGTAGACTGGACCTGGCGGGGGGACGATGGTGTGATACCGGATGGACCAAACCCACAACATTTGTCTTCCACGGCCGCTTGTTCTGAAGGCCTATACTGTATTATTTATTATGGTCAACCGCGGCTCAGAAGGCTCATGATATACTGATGTAATTTCCACCAATGTTGAGGAGGATTGATGATCTTTATGACAACATTAAAAGCAGCGTTTCCTTTTAACGTTGTCTTGCGCTTCCATTATTTTGTCGCCTCGAGACCTTTTGTTATTTTGTGGGAGCTTATTTAGTTGGTTGGTTTGTCTTTCAGGGTTTGTGTTCTGGAATGATGGAAGCAAGTCGTCGTTGTTATATTATGTTGTGGCCAAAATGGAAGGTTACTAATTCATTCAAACCATTCTACAAAACAATTAAACAACAGATCCCTTACTCGTATAATAAGCTACATACAGTGTTTTGTTGCTTCCTGACATAGTGTGGAAGAAAATGTAACACACCTACTAACCAACAAGAGAGCATTACACTTTAATATATATAATTTGTATTTTTCACCCTGTGGTTCCAACTTCTGGTGCCGCCTGGTGGTGAACATTGCAACTCCTCACGGTTACATCCTACAGGCTGTAATATTTTTATTTTTATTTTAAACCTCAACCTCGGGACTGTAGGTTGTCAGTAGCCCGTGACTCTTACGAGGCCCTGATAGTATTGAGTGTTGTACTAGATGAGACAGTGGTGCTTCATGGTGTTGGTAGCTTCTCTTGTGTCCCACTAGATGACGACACTTTATTTATACACGTCACTATCAGGAGAGGGCAGCTACATCGTCACTCAAAGCATCTTGGAATATGGTCAGGTAACTTCTTAGTTATGAGTTGACGGCGATGTAGGGGGTATTTTCTTGACTTGTCGGTGTAGCCAGGATACTTGACGGACAGCAGGACCCATCAGATCACTTCGGAAAAATCCCCAGACGTTTCTCGTGGACTTGAACATTGGGTCCATAACATTGGCAATCCGTCGCTGTATCCACTCTGCCTCCGCTATATATTTTTTTATTATAAGTACCGTAACCAAAAAACGTGAAGGACTATTTTTTTTTTTTAAATATAGATAACCAAGAAACGTGAGTTCATATATATAATATATATATATATATATATACAGTATATATGTATATGCACAATAACTCACAACAAAAATGAAAGAGGAATACCAATCATACCTTTATTTTTCAAGTCTTCCTCTTTTTCCTTTTGAGTTATTTTGCACTTATAAAATCACGTGTGCTTGTGATTATTAATATATATATATATATATATATATATATATATATATATATATATATATATATATATATATATATATATATATATATATATATATATATATATATATATATATATATATATATATATATATACATATATTAAATTATATATATATATTGATCCATACGATTCACACAGAGCTCAGTTGCATTTACTTGATGATGAAGGACTTTTGATTGTGACTGTACAATTATTTATATATATATATATATATATATATATATATATATATATATATATATAATTATAGTGTATATAAGCTCACTATCCAATCTCAATATACACTGCATCATTTTCAGTGGTGGGTTTGAAACTCCTTTATGGCTTTAAACTATAATAATCTTTAGAATTAGATAATTTATAGATCTAAATGACTTGTTCGTTGAGGGAGCAGTTTCAATCACCGGTAATGATGGGAGTTATTATCCACTCAACTGAGTAAGTGATTTAAGTGATGCCTCGTCCACTTCCTTTGCCCTCAAGTGATGACCATTATCGATTTTACAAGAGCGTGTGTGAATTTACGGTTGAGAACTTGAGAGTGTCTTGCCCCCCCAACCCCGCCCCGCCCCGCCCCGCCCCGCCCCTTAGGATGTAACCTCTGCCTTCCTCACTCATCCAAAACACGGATTAAGGGAAAAATTAAAATGTGGGAAAACAAAATAAAAAAACTGATTCCTCCAAAGTACAATATTTAAGATAATAATAATAATAATAATAATAATAATAATAATAATAATAATAATAATAATAATAATAATAATAAAAGGCACCTTCAGTTAATAATTATCATTCTCTCTAACCAACCCATATAAGCCTAAACCAACACACTTCTATTAAAATTAAGGAATTGGGGAAAACGAGAGCGATGTTATGAAGTATATATCATAGAAGAACAATGAGGTATTTTTGGGATCCCAGAAATGGCTTTTAAAGTTGGTTGATAAAGTTGAGAACTATCATTATTTTCGGTTGTAAGTTTTCTCTCGGTTACGGAGGAGGAGGAGGAGGAGGAGGAGGAGAAGGAGAAGGAGAAGGAGAAGGAGAAGGAGAAGGAGAAGGAGAAGGAGGTGGAGGAGGAGAAGGAGGAGGAGAAGTAGGAGAAGGAGGAGGAGGAGGAAAAGAAGAAGGGAATTCCAATTGGTAAACTGAATTGGGAAACAGACTCATCATCTCTACAAACACAGCAGCAGTTGGTAATAGAAACAGGTATTCATACTTAAAAAGACTTCATAACTTCTTTTAAAACACAGTACAAAAGTTATCCTTCCTTCCTGCGTCAAAATAAATAAATAAAATAAGTAAATAAATAAAGTAAATAAAAGCCAACACAACGAAAGGAGAGACAAGGAAAAAAACAACCCACACAGCTGCTAATTAATGACTGTCCCTCCTCGGCGCATGAAAGACAGAACCCATTCCTACAGCACACTCTATTTTCTTAATTACGTTACGCTGGGCCCACAATCTAAGCAGCAGCAGCGGTGATGGCAGAGGGTAAAGTAAAGGAAGGGGTCGTGTGTTGTTGTTGTTGTTGTGGAGTTTCTGTAGCCCTCTGACCAGTGCAACACAACACAACACAACACATTCAATGCCATCCTCGTACATTGCAGGGGTCTGTTTATTAGAGTATACAGTGTAGGTTGGAGGGATCAGTCGGCCCCTCCAATTCCCCTAAAACAAAATAATAATAGTAATAATAATAATAATAATAATAATCCCCTTCGTGTCGCTCCCTGACCACAAACTACACCAAACAACAGAATAAGCAACACGACAAGAGTATAAGGAAGGAGAGGGGATTGGTTGGTTGAATGTTGTTGTCCCTTGCCTCGACCCAGACATCCCCACCGGTAATCCCACTGTAACAACACGTCTTAGCGTTGCTGGGCGTAAAAAATAACGACTGTAATTACTAGTGATTATGGAGAAATGGAGCTTGTCTGGTCGCGCCCTTGTCATTTTTCACAGTGCCGGGGCCAGTTCACTATTTGTTCTTGGCCAGCTGCTGTTATCTCTCTCTCTCTCTCTCTCTCTCTCTCTCTCTCTCTCTCTCTCTCTCTGTGGGTAGCCTGGGAGAGAGTGAGTTGGTGTATAAATGCGTGTATGTGTGTATGTGTGTTTGCTTACATCATCGTAAATATTAGATCTTATATTAGCTTATCTAATTCACATGAAAAGATGTTGTGTGTGTGTGTGTGTGTGTGTGTGTGTGTGTGTGTGTGTGTGTGTGTGTGTGTGTGTGTGTGTGTGTGTGTGTGTGTGTGTGTGTGTGTGTGTGTGTGTGTGTGTGTGTGTGTGTGTGTGTAAATATAGCTATCCCTAATGATATTTTGAAGTAATATCCCAGTGCCATTCGAGGCGTCATGTTGCAGGGAGTGTTGAAGTTAATGTGTGTACCAAGGCTGACATAGGAGAGGCTGTGTGTGTGTGTGTGTGTGTGTGTGTTTGGTGTACACTGGCTGAGTCTTGACATCCCCCATGCACTCACTCCAGCCACTCATTATCTGGGGCTCGGGGCATTTTTTGTGATTACCAGGGATGAATCATGACGGAAAATCTGACTTGACTTAATATTTATCTGTGTGCAGTCGACAGAATAAATAAACCTGGGGGGAGGAACTTGGTAGGCTACTAAATGTTTTTTTTTTTTTTTTTTTTTTTTTTTTGTAATTTTCACAAGTGTGGACGGTTTTCATTTTAAGAAGCATTACCGACAATGATGTCGTGTAAATTGTCACCAAGTTCAATGCGAAAATTGTGTGTGATTTATATTTAGTTTAAGAGTAAACAAACTGTAGCCTACCTCTGCAAATTCCTCTAACGAAAAAGGCGAGTTGTTTTATATATTAACTCCAGAGAAAATGCCTAAGTTATTGTAGGTTCCATACTTGTATTACCCTCCTTACACGATTTCGAATATCAAAAGAAAGAAATTGACAATCTAAAAGAAAAATAAACTGTTTTAATTCGAAGTGAACCCGTATAATAATAAATAATTATAATATATAGCGGCACACACACAGTCGACGGTGATAGAGTTACAGTTTATTTATAATTATTTTTTTAAGATAAGATATGCCCTCGATATTACGCTAACATAAATAATTAAACACTTGTTATTTAAGACAGGCAAAATATAGATCCCTTTGCCTGTGTGACAATGAATGACAGAAGCTCAGGAAAACATAAAAAAATTCTTGTGGTGTTCAGAGCGAGACTGATTTTAAATTTAATTGAAGTGATGGATGGAAGGATTTATTAGCATTACATAAAGAGTATAATAATATGAGAAATTATTTTGTGGAGTTCAGTGTTGGCCTAAGGGTAGTAAAATAAAGTGGTGGATACAAGTAGATGTATTAAGAGCTGTATAAAGTTGTATAAAGTATATAGTGACAGAGTGTAAATTAAAATGTTGGATATACAGGTTTTATTAGCGTTATGTCAAGGGTTTTCTATAGGAGGAACATATATAGGTACTGTATTATAATATAGGGTTAGGTTAGGGGATAGAAATGTGTATATATTATGAAGAGTGTAAGGGAGGCCGACCAACAACAAACCCCTTCCTTCTCTTATGCTTCCCAGGAAATTATAACCCAACATTGATCGAGCCAGCCTGCAGTACACACACACACACACACACACACACACACACACACACACACACACATATATACAAACACACACATATACAAACACACACACACACACACACACACACACACACACACACACACCTCGTCATGTAATAGTCTAAGCTGACCATTATTCCTATAAAAGTATACACCGATGTATATTATTCGTATTGTCTAGTGATTCATATAGCCATGAGTAGGTCACTTTATCCTTGCTGTTACCCCAAACATTAAAAACAATAATAATTAAAAAAATATAGCGTGACCTCACTAGCCTAGTCTCCCCCTCTCTCCATAAATAAAAAAATAATAAAAAAAATAGACCTATATACACCCATCCCACCCAAAAATGTCAGATAACGACGAAAAAACAAACAAAAAAACAAAAACAAACAAAACACAAAAACAAACAAAAACCAAAAACAAAATGCATTGTAATTGCAGCTATACGACTTTGATGCGTTTCATACCACGGTTGCAGTCAGTCGAAATTTACGAGTCTATATATCAGGCAATTGTCAAGATGCAGAGTCGAGACAAGGGCCGCTAATTGGCACCGTAATCCAGCAGGAGAGACTCTACCACCACAACAACAACCAACCCTCCATGGCTTCAACGCCGCCTCTCTAATTAATTGAGGGAATTTATAGAGACGCTTCTGTTTTTCCTCGTCGTCGTCGTCGTTGTTGTCTTTGTCTTTGTATTTTTTTTTATTTTTGGGGGGGAGGGTTACTTTCTGTTATTGTATTCTGTTGGTGGTTTCTTTCTGTTATTGTATTCTGTTGGTAGTGGTAATTTGTGTTACTGTTTTTGTTACTACTTTCTGTTGGTAGTTTCTGTTATTGGATTCTGTTCGTGGTTTATGTTACTGTTTTCTGATACTATACTTTCTGTTGGTATAGTTTCTGTTACTACTTTCTGTTGGTGGTTAGTGTTACTGGATACCGTTGTTAGTTTCTGTTATTGGATTCCGTTGATAGTGTCTGTTACTAGTTTCTGTTGGTGGTTTGTGTTACTGTTTTCTTATATTACTTTATGTGGTTAGTTTCTGTTGCTAGTTTCTGTTAGTTTCTGTTATTGGATTCCGTTGATAGTGTCTGTTGCTACTTTCTGTTAGTGGTTTGTGTTACAGTTTTCTGTTACTACTTTCTGTTTTTTTTTTGTATTACTGTTTGATATATTGTGAAGTGAATGTGTACACGTGGTCAGTTCACTTCAGTTGTTGTTTATAGGTGAAGACAGACCTAAGAAAGAGAGTCTGGAGTTGTTGACTGAGTGACTGTATGTAGGTTGTAGCAATCCCACAATGACTCCCCGCAGAATGTTGATCAATAGGTGAAAGTGCTGGCCAATCAACAGACCGCATATTGTGTGTGTGTGTAGGTGTGTGTGTGTGTGAGTGTGTCTGTGTAATATTTGCAGACATACTACCAGGTCGTTACGCTATGTTACTTCATAATTATAATATACTATACCCTGTTCAAAACTTTTGTACCTTTTGGCCTCTTATGCTTAGATAGATTGAAATAGATTGATAGATAGATAGAGCGATTGTAAGATAGATAGATATATAAATAGAAATAGTTAAATAGATAGAAATAGCGATAGATAGACAGATAGAAATAGCTAGATAAATATAGGCTATAGTGGAACACAAATTTTGAACAGACTATATTAGGTCTATTCCCTTCCTTATTCATAGCAGTTTATAATACATAAGTTATGTTAGAAGAAAACTATACAAATGAAACCTAAACTTTGCACTGTACACCTAAGGCTGAATGATTTAGTGAACTGTAGATACAAGTGGTGAATACTGTTTCTTGATGTGTTGATAGACAGCCATAACATAAAGCTGCTGTTTTAGTAAAGTCATGGTATAATGTAGTGCAACACCTTCCAATGAGATGGCTTCGAAAAATGATCCGAAACTATAGCTGTTGGTGTGTGCAATTTTGGTTCATAAAATTAACTCAAATAGCTCGTTTTTATTCACCAGGTTGCAGTACATTAGACCATGACTTTACAACAAATAGTGGACCATCATGAAGCAGTTACTGAGTCTTTATATTTACGAGAAGCAGTGTTGGTCTTCAATCAATTTTACTGTAAATGGAAGGAGCTAAGATTCTAACTATATTATTACAACTAGAATTAATTAAAAAAGCCTGTATCATGTAGAAATTTGAGTGTTTCTAAACTCCTTACTATTTCCACTTTGAAGTCACTTCCCGCTGACTACTCTTATCTACATAAATATTTTTTCCCTTGCCCATACACATTTTCATATTGCAACTACATTCCCACTTGTCATTTCTCCTATTTTTCTGGTATCACTTTTCTTCCTTCTTCCCTCTTTTCTTTCTTTTTTCCTCCTATTTTCCTTCTTGCCTCCTATTTTCCTTCTTCCCTCCTATTTTCCTTCTTCCCTCCATTTTTCCTTCTTCTCTCTTTTCTTCATTCTTCCCTCTTTTCTTCTTTCTTCCCTCTTTTCTTCTTACTTCTCTCTTTTCTTCATTCTTCCCTCTTTTCTTCTTTCTTCCCTCTTTTCTTCTTTCTTCCCTCTTTTCTTCCTTTTTCCCTCTTTTCTTCCTTTTTCCCTCTTTTATTCCTTTTTCCCTCCTTCCTTCCTTCTTGCCTCCATTCTGTTCACCCTAGACTTTCCTCCCTCCACAAGGTGTCGAGTGAGGGAGTTAAGGTGAAGGTAAGAGAGGGTTCAGTACACCACTAGGCTACACTGTCTGTGTCTGTGTGTGTGTGTGTGTGTGTGTGTCGGGGTGGTGTTGCATTATGACCATTACCCACCCTGTACGAACTAACTCTCTCTCTCTCTCTCTCTCTCTCTCTCTCTCTCTCTCTCTCTCTCTCTCTCTCTTTTCATTCGTTTCCTTTCTCATCTACCTTAACTTCTCATACTCTGTTCTCTATCATTTCCTTGTATTCATTTTTCGCCAACCTAAAAATATACCAAAATTACACTGTTTATAAAATCACATTAGAGCAGAATTTTCCCACTTCGGACACGATATATAGTCGCTGATTTGATTCTTCCTCTGACCTTGAAGCCTCAACATGGCCGCCTCGTCTTGTCTCGTCTCTCGTAGGTTGCTAGAACGAATTCACCAAACCCACATACCATAGTTACGTCTGGGAGGAGGAGGAGGAGTGGTTGAGGAGGAGGATAAGGAGGGAGGGAGAGGTGGAGGAGGAAGAGAAGGAAAAAGAGTAGGAGGGAGAGGTGGAGGAGGAGGAAAAGAAGGAAGAGGAAGGAGGGAGAGGTGAAGAAAGAGAAAAAAGAAGGGATAGAGCTCATCTTGCCCTTGTCCTTATATTTATAGCTGGTTCGTCACTATATACAGTACACATCATATTTGATGGTGGAGCGAAGGGGGATGGGTGGGGAAGTACTTTGAGGGTGGAGTAGTGAAGGGGTGGGGGAGTACTTTGAGGGTGGAGTGAAGGGATGGGTGGTGGGGAAGTACTTTGAGGGTGGAGTGGTGAAGGGGTGGGTGGGGGTGGGAGTAGTGTATTATTCTAAGTCGGGTGGTGTGTTCGGGTGGGCAGTGGATCCGGTAGTCCAGAATTGGTGTAGGGAAAAATTGGCGTGTTGGCAGGAGAGGGTGGGGAGATGCCGAGGTGTGACAGGAACATGCTCCGGCAGTGTTGCTTGTTTTTGTCCCTTTGCAATCTGGCCAGGGGAGGGAGGGAAGGAAGGCAGAGTTACCAGTCGTTCACGGGCACCAAACACTACCCTACCTCTTACATCTCCACCTCTCCTTCTACCTCCACCTCTCCCTCTACCTTTATTCATCCACCTCTCTCTCTACCTCTTATTCCTCCTCCTCCTCTTTATCCTTCTCTTAATCTTCCCCCTCTCCCTCCTTCCTCATCTTCTTCCTCCTCCTCTACCTTCTTTCTCTTCCTCCCCCTCTCCCTCCTTCCACATCTTCTTCCTCAACCTCTCCCTTCTTTTTCTTCCTCCACCACTCCCTCCTTCCACATCTTTTTCCTCCACCTCCCTCTCCTCTCCCTAATTCCTCCACCTCTCCCTCCTTATCCTCCTCTTCAACCCAGACGTAACTTTGGTATGTGAGTTTGGAGAAAAAATAAATAAATACTGGAAGAAGACATGACGCGGAATTATCGATGTATAGTTTTTTTTTTTTTTTCTTACAGTACAAGTTGAGAGACGAACCTGAGGCTAAAGGGAATAAAAATAATCTGGGTTACGAGGAAAAGAAAGTCAGACGAATAATAATAGATGATGTAAAAGGGGGAATATTTAGTGATGGTGGTGTTGAGGAGGAGACAGTGTTTTAGGAATATACACAAAGCTATAGGAGACAGTGTTTAAGGAATGTACACAAAGGAGGAGACAGTGTTAGAAATATACACAAAGGAGGAGACAGTGTTTTAGGAATATACACAAAAAAGGAGACAGTGTTAGAAATATAATATACAAAGAAGGAGACAGTGTTTTAGGAATATACACAAACAAAGGACGTATCCACAGTCCTCTTCCACAATACCAACTCTACTTTTTCCCTCATTTTCTCTACATTAACCAATTGATGAACATTCAACACTATTGATTGACTGACTAACTCACCGGCTAACTGACTGACTAACTCACCGAGTGACCGTAGGTCGTCAGATAGAGAAGCACAGAGGAAAGTTTGAATGCATTGCCTAACTGAGAGTTGATACAAATAAACAGATTAATGATGTTGTCTTTAGAGGAAAGTTTGAGGTCATTGCCTAACTGATAGTGGAGATAAATAAACAGATTAATAATGTTTCCTTTTCCTTTACTTCCACCAGGTGACATGAGGATGGATAAGTCTCCCTTACTGGCCAATGGTTACCACGCCCCACCACACTTCAACCCTCTACAGTACATGGCTCACCACATGGCCGGCCTGGGTTACCCCCCGCTGCTCCCTGGGGGTATACCTGCGGGCATGCCTGGAGGCGGCCCCCACGTCCCACCTCACCCTATTTCACCCAACGAGGCCTCACCACTCAAACACCCTCACATTACACCTGAAACGTTGGCTAGGTATGCTAGGTAACACATCGTCCACTTTGTCGTTCTATGGTAACTTTACTTTGTGACATTATGTAAATGATTTGAACACAATTATGTACTTGGTCAAACTAATGTATTTTAACAATTTTTTTAATACTATACATCCTGTGTATCATTAATTTTGCTGGAGAGTATGTCATATAAATATTGTAGCTAATAACAATAATGAAATCTGAGAAAGACTATCTTATTTATAAAAGTTACATCTAAAGATAAATTTATTAATATTTTAAATATTTGTTTACATCATTGCAAGTCTTAACACAAAATAAAGTTACCAACTTAGACTAATTTTGGATAAATTATATATATTGATGGCAGTAAAAGAGTAGAATCAAGATAACATTGAGAATATGATAAATAAAATGTCTGGCATGAAGGTATTGGTAACATACTTTTGGTGCTTCACATTTATCCAAACCTTTCGAGACAACTGACCACAACAACTAAATAATACGCAGCCTGTTGCTTGGAAAAGTTTGGGGCGAATTACTCTCTCCAAATTTACGATACTTATATATTAATCCATTATGATGAGACTAAGAGGCTTATGTGTGTGTGTGTGTGTTTTTATGTACAGGATGCACGAGGAGCGCGTAGACCGTGAGAGACAGATGGCTTTGGATCAGCGACGAGGTTTGACTCCAACCAGCGTGGCCGGTCCCCTTCCCTTAGTACCCCCTCCCATGTCCACCCACGACGACCACCAGCCTCCCACCTCACCCGTCCTCAACCTATCAAGGGGCGCCCCGTCCGAGTGTAAACAGGAGGAACGGGGATTAGGAGGAGGTGTAGGAGGAGGAGGAGGAGGAGGAGGTGGAGGAGGAGGTGGAGAAGAGGAGAGGGAACACGACCTGGTGAGCCACGACTCAGGCCGCGACCTACACGAAGAGGAAAGGCGTCACAGCACACACGACGAGGACCGCTTCTCAGACATGGACGACGATGAGGATAAAGATGAATGTAAGTTGCATTAACACTTTGCTTTTGTTGACGTTTCTATAAAGTATCTTTTGTACAACAGTTATTTTTAGACCCAAAGGTATTTTCTTAACAGAAGACACTTTGCCACACTTGATATTCGATTGTTAGCCTATATTTTTTTATTTCATATTACCACATTTACAGTAAAATTAAAAGGTTAGAGGATAGATACCTGGAGTGGAGAAATTAATTGAGAAAGAATTTGAAGTGAACATAAATACAACTTAAATAGATTTCTCTGGCCACACAGCCATGGACGTGGTGGATTCATGGACCCGAGCTTCCAGTACTATAGGCCAGACCCAGCTGACCTCACCCCCTGCTCCCCCCGGTGCTCTGGCTGGTATGGGGGGTAACGCTCCCCTTTCCTCTACGGAAGTCTTACTCAGGAACATTCTAGGACTTCTAAGAGTGGCAGAGGAGAACGCCCGTCATCACGAACGGCAGTCACAGTGTGAGAAAGGTAAGTTATAACTCAAGTCACAATAGTTATTACTTATATGGTTAGGGTTAGTCATTTAGTACATTATGAAGAGTCTGATCCATAAAAGAGTGTATTATTAAATTCTATTAACTCTAAATAAATTTCAGTTTTCGAAAGGCAATCACGGAGATCTATCAATTTGTTATTGTCTCTTTCTAATGCCATTCTGTTTTCAATATACGATACGTGGGAGAATTTGAAGTATTAAATTTACCAAAGACATTTTTCATTTGTCCCACAGCTGAACTGAAAATGGAAGTTCTACGAGAGCGCGAGCTGAGAGAGACTTTGGAAAAACAACTACAAGAAGAACAAAAGAACAGAATACTGATGCAAAAGCGTTGTGCTAAACTCAAGAAACTGAGGCGACGTCTACAGGAACGCCTGGACGTGGAGATGAAACGGAGGAGTCGTTATGAAGATCACATTCGCTCCAACTCACCTGATGCTCTTGGTGATATCAATGGTGAGTATCCTTGTGGTCTCACTACACGTGATACAACTCATGAATCACATGAAGCAATGAATATGTCGTCTGCATATCTCTCTCAACATGTTTTAAAGCAAGTCATTTCTTGCCATACAGACACCATCCGGAAGGAGATGGAAGCGATCGCAAAAGAGCTACAGTCTGAGGACATGCAGCAGGCACAGAAGCAGATGGAAGAGAGAGAGGCGGTGGACCGTTTGTTGGCACCTCCAGCCCTCGCCAACCACCCTGCTATCACCGCTGCCACCGCCACTGCCGCAGCCGCATGGCGATAAGTAATTATTTATCTGGAACTCCTGCAGGATTTGTGTATGAGTTATTTATAAAGAGTACCACATACCCCAGCCGGAGCTTAAGTACCCCGACGTCCAGGCTATACTGGAGGGGCGATGCAGCAAGCTCTCTATCGCAGCCAGTGGTGAGGCTGCTATCCTATCACCAACCTCTGGAAATGTAGAGTGGGAATATGTTCTCATCTCAAGTTCAACAATCCTGCAGAAGTGTGATGAATGGCAAGAAGAGACACTTGACTGCAGGCGGTCATGAGCCAGGCAGAGGTCGAGCCATGTGTCACTCGCCTCACTGTGTGTGTGTGTGTGTGTGTTGTCCCGGGACTCGTGCCTGGCGATGATGCCCCTAGAGCAAGTCCAGCTGTGTCGTTCCGTGGTGGAGTGGAGTGGAGTGGAGTGGAGTGGAGTGGAGTGGAGTGGAGCAAGGGAAGGGAGGTATGGTTCGGTCCTTATCGGGATGGACTCAGACCTATACAGCAATTGATGGATCTTTGTCTACTGCAAATGTCATCTTACTTAGATTGTATGGCAATTGATACTTACCTATGTACATAAACCTAAATATAGGATTCTAGGAAAAAATTATTATAACTGTATCCATAAGTTAAGCGTGAAAGTATCAATTAAGTGATTATTTGGGTGCCAAGAAACTGCGAGTGACTTGTGTATGATACATAGTGGATAAACAATATTATTATGGCATGAAAATATGTCATGTAAGTGAGGCATAATATTCCCTGAGTTGGCAGTGAAGGAAGTGTGCCCCGACCATGCCAGTATGATGTAATAATCGGGTGTGTGAAGCTGGAGCGAGACAGTGGAGAGAACTGCATCACTACAGCTCCACTTCGAGGAACCTCAGAATGTCTCTCTCCATTTGCCTCCTTCCAATTTCATCCACTCATCTGTCACGGATTTTAATTGTAATGTAGACTCTTACTGAGATGGTGACGTGTGTGGCTGGGTTCACCATTCACCTCACACCACATAAAGGCTTCTTCCCAATGGACAACAGTCGTTCAGTGAAGGAAACAAATATCGTTCATATTTTGATGAAAGCATTGAATGGTAAAACTGCAAAATAATTTATACCATCATGTTACGAGGCTATTTTGTGTCACTTGTCATGGCATCAAACACCTTTGGATACATCAAACATCTATCAATGTTTGTGCTTTTATCATACCTTGAACACTCCTGGAACCTGCCCACTGTCCTACACATACAACTAAAATTTGTGCAGATTCTTCACAGATCCTTAAGAAAAAAAAATGTTTGTCGAGCATCCCGCCAAATGGATGGTGAATGGGGGTCACGTGACAATGCCAGTCTTTTCCCAAACATTTTTCTCACCAGACCCGAACTACTTCACACCAACATCGTTCACACTTCAAAACATCAGCTTTTCCAAGGCGTTATCATCAACAGCCAATATTATTCGATTGAAGACCCACAACATCTCCTAACCTTTATCACCTCCTATCTACAGTAATGCTTCCTCTCCATCTACACTATATCAACAAAACACCAACTATTTATCTCGTCTCATTTATCATCTAATTATCTGTCTACATTGGGTTGTCTTGGTGAGCAAATGTTGTGACAAGTGTTTTTAGAAGTGTTGTAATGGGTGTCACTCCTCCCTGACCATGGAGGGTTGGCAGTGACAGAGAACAAGAGAACTATTTACTTTCTACATGTCGTGGCCCCCTGTCATCACCACCACCCCTCTCCCACATCACCAGTACAACAGTTTTCCTAACAGCATAAACACATTTTTATACTATTTAAAGTGTATTTATTTGCTATTTACTTAAGTAGTTACTGTCCCGAGTTGCGTGAGCCAAACTATAGTCAGAAATTTGATGTTGAACGGGTGCAGCGTTTTCCTCAGGCAAGCAAACTGTCAGCACAGAAATGTTCACACACTTACGCGACCTACAGTGACCCCCAATAGCATGTTAAGTGTCGAACCGCAATGATGTCCTCAAGGTTGTCTGGACTTTGAAGATTAGGGGCATATGAGTGGCAGAGAAATGACGGCAAATGCTGAGAATCCTGAAGTGTTAGATGATGATGTAAAGACTAGTTAGTATTTTCCTGAGTTTCCCATTCACTCTGCCGTTCCTTGCGGTTACATGCCGGGGGTCATTTGATCGTCTAACTCGTTGACACACACACACACACACACACACACACACACACACACACACACACACACACACACACACACACACACACACACACACACACACACCACGCCTTTTTCTTCAATATTCCTACTACCAAAAGGCCAGCGTGTTGTATCCGTAATATTTATATCCGGTTGCATCCCATTTTCTGTAGTCTGACACAAGTGGCTGTGTAACTACGGCACCGGGCCAGTAAGTCTGCCATGCTGCGTCATAGCAGGCTTTACGGCACTACAGCAGAGCACAGTGTAGGCATTTGTAAGATTTGTACATAGAGAACAAAATATAGATAAGGGCATTAATCCAATTTTAGGCGTAACATTCGTAGTCATTACAGTAGGTCGTAAGTAACACTGCTTTGACACCTGGCATCACCTATTACTTAGTGCCAATGACATGCTTGGGTTAGTACCTATACTAGTATATAGATGTAGGAATAGTATTTCTGGCAGCAAGTATCAGGTACCAAGGACAGGCAGCGCGGCCAACATGGGGATTCAAATGTTTCCTCACCATATAGTCACCATCCATAGTTTCTTGACCCTCATGACAAAAGTGAGAGAAAGAGAAAGAATCTGTAGGCACTCGCTTATTGTACACTTGTGAAGCAAATATTGGGCTTACTTACTTTTAACATTGGCAGTAACCGTGAAGGTATATAGAAAATATGGACTGTGACTATACAGAGGAGATTTCAAACAACCCGGACCAACATGCAAACAGGAAACGGGGAAAAAGTTTCTTAAGTCTGGAGCGTGAGATATGATGCTTGGCACAGCAAAAAGATCTCCAGTAACAAGGTTTTTTTTTCCTCTCTCTCCGTCAGTGTCCCGCGTCACACAAATGACAGACAGACACTAACTTGCAGTCATGTCTAATGTACTTTTTCGACTTCTTGAGCTGTAAACCGCGTGCTAACCCCCCGTGGCTTAGGCCTTGACGGGCGACCAGACAACAAACTGAGGGGCTGGGGGGGTAACTAGTTTATACCATGTCAATATAGACAAGACCACCTTCCACCACACCGACCAACCAACCAATCCTTCACAACATTCTCTATGGTATTACTACTACTACTATTATTATTATTACCGTATAACTTGTACTGAATGTAGCAAGAAAAAGTGTAAAATTGTTGTATTCTGTGACAAAAGATGAGTGTTTCTCTAATTTTTATGTTGTTTCACTAAATAAAGCAATAACGTACCCTGGACCATTATTATTGTAGACTCCTATATCTAACCTATAGTGATAAGTTGTTTCTCACTAGCAATTGTAGTATGAAATGAAGGCGTGTGTACAGCCATGGCTGATAGTGGTGGATGGTCCAGGGTCCAAGGAGTGTTGGAGAGCAACTAAACACAGTTCGAAAAAGTGAATCTTCTAAACTTCTCTCAATGTTGAGAATGGTTTGGAAAATTCACTTGTTCGAACTCTGTCTAGATGCTCTCCAACACTCCTTGGACCCTGGTCCAGCATTATCAGCCATGACTGTACTTGCCAACATAAGCACAGTCGTCTGTCAGAACCCTTCCTTGCTTTAACTGGTAAGTATGTACAGTGGGCCTCAGGAATTCGTACACAGAGCATTGCTTCAAAGGGGTTATTATTCTGCACAAACTATAATGATTGTTCTGCTGATTGGTTCAAGTGTTAGCCAAATAATATTACTAGAAAGGTTTGGCGTTAGGAAATTAATGTATTAATTTTTTTGTCATTATGAACCCTTAATGTCACAGTGGTGTATACGAATTCCTGAGGCCAACTGTACAGTCGGGGACAAAAATAATATCCACATTGATGACTCAAACCATTTGCTGTCTACTGTTTTCACGTACACACAATTTATGATGTTATTGTTATATGTACAGCTGGCTCCACTCCCGCGTTTCTCCCCTGACTTTGCCAATGTTGGGCTAGTCAGAAATTCGAATCCCGATCCACAAGTTAAAAAATTCGAAACATTCATATTCTTAGAGTGAAAAATATGAATGTTTCGAATATCTTAACTTGTGACACGGGATTCGATTTTCTGACTGCCTCAACATTGGCAACGCGAGGGGAGAAACGCGGGAGTGGAGCCAACTGTACGTACTAGTGCGTAGCTACTTGTATTAAATTAACACATGGCACTTAACTAATGTTTTGGAAAGTTAATCAGCTTACTTTGGTTACCACTATATGGATGATTATATTTTACCCCAACTGTATACATGACACAGGGTAATAAGTGTTGTAAATGGTTCATTGGTAAGTCAGATAATTCCAAACAACAACTCACACATTTAGAACAAATTGAGGCTTTTGGTTGAACTTTCGTCTCGAGACCAGGCGCCTGCTTCAGATCTCGGGCTTCGACTCAGGTTGGCTTAGGGATTGTGGATTGTCAGTGTACAGTACAGTATACAAGTCTGGTGTTTCAAAACTAGACCTACAAACTTTGTGAGTAACTAGATGAACAGATCAGAAGTAATAGTATTAGACTAAGGCCCGTAGTTTTAAAAAAAGTGATGGCCCTTACTGGAGCTCTATGAACCCTCCAAATAATCCTGGCCACAAAACGCTTCAGTGTTTCTAATAGGGAATTTGTTGCCTGGAGTAGTTTGGAGAATTCATAGAGCTCCAATTTTTTTTAAACTACAGGTGTCAATCCTTAGTGTATTGCCATAAGTACTGTATATTCGTGATCCACAGTTTCTGACCCTCCTCTGTCAGTAGTGATGATTAGTCCAGGGTCCTTTCTGAACGTCGGCCCACTCTAACCATCACGAGACAACAAATGCACGAACACACTCACACCCTTCTGAAAGACTCGAAACTTCGGTCTGAAGGTTTCATATTTCAGTCATCTTGCTGGCTGTACTATCATAGGCTACTTAGGTATAATTATAGTATGGATATATAGATGTATGATGACATTATATATCACAACTGGATATATATAATATTTTTGTTCTCTGCATTGTATTCATTGCATATTCATGGAAACAAAATATATCCAGGGTTAATGTTCATGCAATAGAACTGAAACGACAGACTACCAATTCACCTTTTTAATGGAGTACTGTATACTGTATAATATATATACCTTAGTAACCCACAGACTGAAACTATGCCTTTATTCTTGCAGACATGATATAATGAAAGTAACTGTTGATTTTTAGAACTTCTCAAGCTAATCTATATGTATGTGTTTTTTTCTGGTACATTTACATCAAAGTATTGTTGAGACACATAACTGTAGTGGTCATAAATACGTAAGAATCATTTGCATATTGGAGTTACTGTACGTAAATGGTAGGTATTATTTTTAGCAATATATTAGGGTTTAGTCGAAGATATTATCGTAATTTATTATGTAATTTGACCACAATGAATGTAATTATTAATTTTATAGATAATTAATTAGTAGCAAAGGTTCTGTGCGTTACCAGTAAAGAAAATCAGACATAAAAATTAAACAGAATACAGGGAAACAGACGGGAGCTGGTGTATTGATTCCTGTTGGCCGCTAGAGGCGCCACCATCCCAGCTAGCCACAGCGACGACACCAAAATAACATGGAGTGGCCTATCCTTCTCTCAGTACTAGAAAAGAAAAGCACACACGCAAGAACCGAGGTGATGATGGAGGCGAGTTGGCAGGTGGTGGTCAGTGTCTTCTTGGCTGTGGTAAGGTGAGGATTAACGCGTGTGTATAGGTTGATTGGATATTGTGTATTATTTTTTGTTTCATTGTGATTACGTGTTCGATAATTACTTTTTCTGTAATTCTCTGTTTTATTTAAAGTACAGTATATTAACGTTACATTTTTGTTTTACGTGTTCAATAATAATTAGTCTTTGTGGTTTCGTAATTGAGTTTTCTGAAATAGTATATTTGGTTTTAAGTATATTAAGTTATATTTTTGGTTCGAGTTTACGATAATTTTGTTTCATTGTTTTTGTGATATCGTATTATGTAATTTTGGTGTCTTTTATTTGTTTAACCATTTAAGACTAAGTTTTACATTTCAAGTCTACGTTAACTATAATAGTTTGATTTTGAGTTTAAATTATTCGTAAATAGTGTTTTTTTAAAGGTTAGTTTACCATCATTTTATTGTTTTATTAGTCTATAATTAATCTTTTATATCTGACGGTGCGTTTACGATAATTGTTTGACTTCGAGTTTTACATTCGTTACTTAATTTATTTCCATTTTTGTGCTTCCGTTAACGATACTAATTTAATTTTGAGGTTGTAGTCTTTCATTACTGTTTTTATATATTTATAGCTAAAGAAGTTTGCGATAATTTTAGTTTACACTCTCGTTCTCTTTTTTAACTCGTTTAAGTGTATTCAACTGTCCTCGTTTAATGTGTCCAAGTGTACGTCATCGTTATCTTTCTGGAAATGTGCATATAGTGATGGATGTACAGTCACGAGCATTAAGTATTCAGGTGTGGTTCGAATACCTATAGAGTGAATAAACACAATAAGATCTCCATGGGAACTACTACTTTGGTAAATTGGTGAACTGTTCCAAAGCTGTTTACTTATTAGTGCTCGTGACTGTACAGCGTCGCATCTGAAAAAAGTACCACCGTGAAAGTACAGTGCATAAATTACCAGTTAATAATAATCATACAGTATGGAAAAGAAAAAATATCAGTGAATGTACAGTCTGCGGCAAAAGTCGTGTTGCCTCATCTGCCAAGTCGTGTTATTATAAGCTTCACAGGCTCGTAAAATGAAAACACAAGATTAGTTTACAAGTTTATTCCCTGGATATTGTAATTCAGTGTTTGTGAATGTTTTGGTTCAATTATGCTTTATGCTTCACGAAACTCATGAGGCGACATGACTTATGCCACCGACTGTACGGTTGGCCACGGGTAATCCTGCACAAGGTATTATTGGAAAATTTATTATTCTGGAAGTATTGCGATGAATGAATGATCTAGCAAATGACTGGGATTCCAAATATTAAGGTGCATTGCAATTCCATAGTGACGTATTCGGTTCGCTGGAAACCCTTATTAAATCTAGAGTGAGTACGAATTTTTGTGGCCAAACTATGATCCCAGAATTTGGCGACACTTTCTGGGAAATGGTGAGCCAATACACGCACACACAATTATCTCTGGCGATTCTCGTAATGTTTCGTCACGTTTAATCCATTTTCGTGTTGACAATCCAGGCAAGATGATAGTTTTGTGCTTTCATTGTACACTTTGAATCTAAAACTTTTATTCAGGTCTTGATATTGATGTTAATGTTTCATATTAGTGAACCAATTACAACGCTACAGTGCTTAATCTTTGCTTGAGCTTTCTTAATACTCGGATCCGTCTATTTCAAACAAGCCTGGATGCATATTTTGGATTGAGTGGAGTGTACAGTGTGAATATAGCACGTGATGTTGGTATTACTTGTAGACTGACGAGTACCAATTTGTGATTTAAAGTGTTGCTATGGACTGTTTGTTGCATAGAGACAGGACTGGAGGGACACTGTGATATAGTCCGAAAATTGAAGGTAAATGAGTCCTCCAAATATTGCTTTGAAACGCTGCTTATATAAAAGCATGTTAGTGGTATTGTCCGATGGAATCTGAAGCCTCCAATTCCAAATATATGCCACTAAACAACGCATATATAGAAGCTTGTCTTGGGACATGGTGAGGAAGAATGTGAAGCCTCAAATTCCCCACAAATGAGACAACATTTTTTGGAAGGTAAGTGTGACTTGTTCATTGAAATATCTATCTCTCCCGCCTCGTTCCCTCCGGCAACTCTCTCAAAGGGGTTGGCCACGGTGAAAGTGTCCTGCTCTCCCTGTTCCAACACCATCCCTACTTGGTCAAGCCTTCCTCTATCCCTCGCGTTTCTTTAACTCGCATACTGTTTCACTCTGTTCTGCCATCTAACTTGGGGTTAGACTCTCGCACCAGGTGCTACAACTTCGGTTCCATACACCACCTTTACAAACTCCTCGCCTTGCATTCTCTCAATGTCCAAACCACCTCGATGTACTACGCTTCACTCTCGACCACTCCACTCACTCGTACTACAGCTCTCGTACACACTCGTTGCTTTCCCTATCCCACCTTGAAAGTCCACATGCTCCTCTCGACTAGTTTTCACTGCACCTGGTTCAGTAAGCTCTTGTCCATCTTTTTGGGATGTACTTTGGTAGCATAGACATTTTGTTTTATTCACTGCGACTAGAGTACTGTGGGACAAGCCATTCTACCCAGGAAGAATATAATCAACAAATACTCTTAAGATTGTTCACGTTAATAGTTGTTTATTGTATAGATTCCCTAGACGTGGATGATGACTGTTAGGATTAAGGACAAATATTTGATTTTTTCTTTGGGCTTTCGGACCTAAGATTCTCGCTTTCCTCTGGGCTGTTCCTCATTTTTGGAGAATTGGAAGGTCTCTGATTCCTCCAAAGTATGCCATGAAACGGATCCCTATTAGTAGCATTGTGCGAGTCTGTGTTCAGATATATTTAGAAGGAATCGGTAGACTTTGAAGTTGCCAATAACGGAGTATTTCTTTAATTTAGGAGGATTCAGTAGCTCTCCCAATTTATCAACAGTATGCTTTTAATAACATTTAGCAATTCAGTAGCTTTCAAACTGAATATATTATAGCCTTAAATTTAGTGTGAATCTTATAGCCTTACAATTTACCAACCAGAGAATATCCCCACAACCAGTGTGTGATGGAAAGGAGCACGTGTCCGGCCTGCCAGCTGTTTCCACTTGTGACCACGTGGTGTGCTGTTGGCTTCATTCAACTCGTCAACCTCCTAATGATTGTATTGTATGGTATGGTAGAATGGTTTCAATGTTTTTAGTGTCGCAACATTTCTTGAGTTTACATAATGCCATTGGCTAAGATATAAGTATAGAATTAAAATGTAGTGTAATATACACCTGAATCATTATTGGAACATTGGGCCAAATTCAAGAACATTGATGGTGTTGTCGACGATGGTATGGTACAAATACGATGGCTGTATTGTTTGTGTATGGAGTACCACGCCATCGTAAAAACCACCATGGATGTTCTTGCATGTGACCCTTTCTGTAATGACTCGGAAACGCTTAGTTTTGTCATGCCATAAATGTTGTCATGTACAGTTGCCAAAAAAGGTATTGCAATAACTATTGATAGAGCATTAAATATATTAATGTCCATAGTTGTTTGTAGGGAATATAAGCATGTATAACGGAAGGAAATGTACATATCCTTCTGTAATGCATACTTATAATCCCTACAAACAACTATGGACATTAATATATTTAATGTTGTATCAATAGTTGCCGAAAAACTGTACTATTTGGCAACAAGAATTCGTACACGCACTGTTTTCGAAGACTTGTAAGAGAAAAGATGTAAGAATACGTAACGTCAAAACAATATAATTAAGTTTGTTTTGCAATTGGTCACTTGCTAGACTCATCATTGCAATACTTCCAGAATAATGACATATTTTTCCATATAGCCTGTGTAGATATTTGTGGCCAACCGTAATTGTGATTTATTTTCAGTTGTTGTGTGGACAGTGAGGGTGTTGGCAGAGATGTAGCCTACTGGTGTTGGTAATTATGTTAAATGGGTAACTGCATGGTGTTGGCAGCCCTGGAGTAACTGTTGGCAGGACTGATGATGGTCCATTTCTCCTAATATGAAGTTCCATTTCTCCTAATATGAAGTTCCTTGGTGCCAAATAGGAGACATCAGGGTCAGAAGTCAGTATTGAGGATGGTAATAAAATGCAACTACCTGATAATAGACACTGGTTACTCACATGGGACAAGTATCCTTCACCTGGGCTGTACCATCCATTCATGTGTCCAACTGTACATTATAATTGTTAGATAATTAAAAGTTTACTGATTTAGATGCTTTGCAAGTTGAGAGGAACATTTAAAGAAAAATTTATTAATATTGAAAATGAATTGGAGTTTGCAGTGTTTGTAAAGATATTAAAATCAGAAAGTAGAATATCATGGTTAAAATAGTTTTACTTAAATTAAATTGCAGAAAAAGGAATATGTATAAAACTATTAGAGTGAATAACGTAAACAATTGATACATAATAGGAGAAATATCAATTATGAATTGTTGAAATAAGTTTTGTAGTGATAACATATTTTTTCTTTGCAGGTGATGTTGGAGTAATGAAGTGCGATGCGCCAGTACACACTCCCAGTACTATTGTATTGGGTGGTCTAGCATTGTGCGGACATGTGTACTGGTGCGGGGCATCACACTAGTCAACACGGCAACGTTCATACATATCAACTACAATAGTGGTGAATATATGTGTGTATGGTGAAGTGTATGAGTAGATGTGTCCCCCTCCCCCCCATGGTGCTGGGGACCAAGGGTGGGGAGTTCAACACTCTGCAGCTACCCAAAAGGAGCCCCGTTGGGCCCCCCTTTGAGGGGGCCCGGGGGTTTCCTTAGGGTGAGCTTGCACGAGTGATCTCCAACATTGCATTGAAGTAGCATATCGTTACTTTGATATGCCCGAATACAAATTTCCATTTTAGTTTTTTTTTTAATACTTTCGTCCGTGGGATATGACCTGGTTGGTTTCCGGAGACTGTTTGAAGTATCTAAATAATAGAAATATATATTAAAATGAATGTTATTTATAATCCTTTTGGAAATTGGGGAAAATAAAAATAATGTACAAATAAAATCTATAGTTTATTAAATCCTAAAACATAAAGGATGAAAATGGTGTTAATAACCTTTGAAAATAATGAAAAAGTGACAATTGAATATGGGTTGTAGAAAAGACAATACTGTCTAAATAACAATAGTACAAAGAAATTGGAAACGAAAAAGTACTGTATGTAAACTATTAACACGTAAGACGGATAAGTTGAACTGGCAAACATTACGGCCTAGGGTAGAAAGGTAATGCATGTAATTATTCTTTTGAGATGAGAGGTTCCGTTATCTTGAGCCACTGGATTATCTGATGTAGAGGACACAATATGAATCTATACTAGAGGCGAGATTATTGACATTATGAATCTAATATACTATAGAGAGAGAGAGACATGAATGTAATATACTATAGAGAGAAATATGAATCTAATATACTATAGAGAGACAATATGAATCTAATATAGAGAGAGAGACAATATGAATCTAATATACTATAGAGAGAGAGAGAGACACACAATATGAATCTAATATACTATATTACTATAGAGAGAGACGCAATATGAATCTAATATAGTATATTACTATAGAGAGAGACACAATATGAATCTAATATACTATATTACTATAGAGAGACGCAATATGAATCTAATATAGTATATTACTATAGAGAGAGACACAATATGAATCTAATATACTATATTACTATAGAGAGAGACACTATGAATCTAATATACTATAGAGAGAGACACAATATGAATCTAATATAGTATATTACTATAGAGAGAGACACAATATGAATCTAATATACTATAGAGAGAGACACATTATGAATCTAATATACTATAGAGACGACATTATGAATCTATATACTATACAGACGAGATTATTGACAATATGAATCAACTATAGACTTGATTATAGAAACAATATTCGTGATGCTAATCCTATAGAGACTTGAGTAGGGACTCTTTGATACCATAGAAAGTAATAACATTATAGTTTAAATGGTAGAAAACAATTATTAATTATTTTTCACCGTTACCAGTGCAAACTCACACTAACTATACTAAAACTTTTAATTGAGCAATAACCTGGATAGGGAAGGACATATTGCTGCCAGAAGAGTCGAGGAAATACAAGAGGCAGAGTGGAGTGAATAAGGCAAGGACACTACTATAGGTAGAAGAGTGAAGGAACATACCAGCAACAAGAGGCAGAGTGGAGTGAGAAAGGGACGAGTTGTGGAGTGTGTGAGGAGGAAGGGACGAGTTGTGGAGTGAGTGAGGAAGGGAGTAGTTGTGGAGTGAGTGAGGAAGGGAGTAGTTGTGGAGTGAGTGAGGAAGGAGGGGACGAGTTGTGGAGTGTGTGAGTGAGGAAGGAAGGGAGTAGTTGTGGAGTGAGGAAGGGAGTAGTTGTGGAGTGAGGAAGGAAGGGACGAGTTGTGGGGTGGCCACTGAGAGCCTCCAGGTGTTTATCCAGGACACGACTCTCCGCTCTGTTATTTTCACGGCACTCAATTAACTCAATCTGTTTGTGAGTGTTTGCCGTGGCCGAAACAGGACCCCTATTTCTCTCGCGGGTAGTTAGCATTTTCCTCTCGTCCAACTACCACAAAACCTTCTGGCTACACACTCAACGTTTTCTCAAGACAAATCGAGTACTGTCATATCGTTTGCTTTTCCATTAGCAAACCATTACTTGTAGAAGACTAGGAACTGGACCACTTTAACCTGTACAATATTTCTAATGATTTCTTTCGTTAATAGAAACCTAATAATTTCCTATAAAAATATGCGCCACAAACACTGAAACTTTTGCTTTTGTTCGTCAGAATGAGTGACTTACGACCTCGCATAAAGTGATCGCATGTGTTGTGTAGGGATGCGAACCCCGCCTCCTCCACCATCTCCCACCACAACCAAGGCTGCCGGGAAACAAAGAAATATAGAGGGCATTAATACCGGTCAGTCACGGTACACTTACGGCTGCTGCCCTCGGCCACCCCTGCCTGCCTACCTGCCATGCCACCCTAACTTCACCTTGCACGCCACGACACCCCTACCTACACTACAACACCCCTACCTACACCACGACACCCCTACACATGCCACAACACCCCTACCCACGCCACAACACCGCTACCTACACTACGACACTCTTACACATGCCACAACACTCCTACCTACACCGCTACCCACACTATGACACCCCTTCCTACACCACGACACCCCTACACATGCCACAACACCCCTAACCACGCCACGACACCTCTACCCACATCACGATACCCCTACTCTACACTCTATAACTTTTTATATTAAGTTAGGGTAGAAGGTTATTTACAAAGGCAGGACATGTGCTCCATAACATAACATTTACCAAACCATCTGAACAGCCCTTTGCAAAATATGTGCTAATGCTTCCACTTTTTATTTATGTATTTATTTATAAATTTTTAATGGGTTATTTTACTTTGGAAAGGACTATGAAAACTGAAGCAGAGGAAAAAATGGTGGGAGAGAGAAAAATGGAGGAAGCGAGGGAGGGTGAGAAAAGAAGAGAAGAGAAATATGCAAAGGGGGGAGAGGAATGGAGGGAAAATGTAGGAGGAAGGGATAAAAAAAAACGAGAAAGAGGGGATGAGAAAAAAAAGGTAGGGAGGGAGGGGAGAGAAAAGAGAACACGAAGAAGGTCAAGAAAAATGAAGGGAAACGAAAAATGAAGACAAAAACTGGAGGGCAACGAGAAGGGCACAGTGAATAAGGAGTTAAATAAACCTTTGACACTGGCAAGCAACACATCCCTCCAAATTATGCGACGAAATAGACCAAATCAACAAACTTCAATGTACACTCACAATCCAAAATTTGTATCCGGGTCTTGTTGAATTAAGTTTCGAATCATTTGACATACTAGTGAACCAATAACAACGCTTATCCTCATTTATATTTGCTTGAGCTCGCTTAATACTCGATCAGGTTATTCCAAGCAAGCCTGGATACATATTTTGCATGGCGAGTGTACCCTTCATGTTTCTTGATATAGTTTGGAGGAATCAGTTGCTCCACATTTACTAACACTCGTGTATTATCCCTTTAAAGTAATCCACTATCTAGGGATACAAGGTTACTACATCATCCTGGGATTAAGGGACCCTGTGATGTACTCAGAAAATTGGAGGTAAATGAGTCCTTCAAAAATTGCCATGAAAACACACACACTATATTATATTCAAGGAGCATGTTTCGTGCCAATGTTAGGAGGACTCAGAAGCCTCCAATTCTCATATAAAGGGGAGAATACTTCGTTACCAATTTGAGGAGATAATGATCACTTCAAACAATGCCACGAAACACAAGGGAAGGGAATGTGTTTTGGAGTACAAGAGTTGGTCTGTTTCTTGACATACCTGGGGTTGATTCAGTAGTCCTTCGATGCACCGACAACAGTCTCTCTTCCCTTAATGAATATCCCGGGTAGTCACTTCTGAAAATGGATAATAACATGGGTAAAAATATTATTGAAAAGAAAACAACATGGCACAGAATAAGTTAATATCACATACAAGTAACCTAACCCTACAACAACAACAACAACAACAAATCAAACAAACGACAACAAAATCAAACAAACGACAACAAAATCAAACATCAACAATAACAATACATCCAAACAACAAAAATCAACACAAACAACAACAACATTAACAAAACATGAGATGACTCCAAGAAAGAGTGGAAAGAACAATTGATAGACACTGTAGGTTATGACGGGAAGTGAAAGGAAGGAATGGAAAGGAATACTGTACAGGTAATAACTGGAACGAAACCTATAGTATCATTTTCGTTTTGTAGGTTAGGTGAGTTAAATGTACAGTAAGATAAAATTAGGGATTAACATGAATTGAAAAAGATAAATAAATAATGGATGGAAAGGAACAGGGTGTAGTAATTAAGGTGCAGGATTGGTATACTAACTTTTCTGTAGGTTTGAGTGGTATGGATTCGTTAGAGAGGTGAGGATGGACTGAGTGACGAGGTTAGGATGGAATGAGTGACTAGATTAGGATGGACTGAGTGACGAGGTTAAGATGGACTGAGTGACGAGGTGAGGATGGAATGAGTGACGAGGTGATGAAGTTGGGAAAGGAATGACCTGAAGATGGAGAAGAAAAAAAAAATGGGATTAGGCCGAGGAGAAATGGGGTAGGGACAGACAGGAAGGGGGTGAAGACGGCGAAAAATGGTGTGAGCACGAAGAGAAAGTGCCCCGTGTGAGGAAGAGATATGGGGTGAGGAACACGAACGAAAAAAAAGGGGGTGGTGAGGACGTGGAGAAATGTGTGTGTGTGTGTGTGTGTGTGTGTGTGTGTGTGTGTGTGTGTGTGTTTGAAAGGCAAAGAATAGGCAGGACGTGATAGCAAAATACTGTGAGGAAAAGGTACAAAAAAAGAAAAAAACAAGGAGAGGTAATGAGTTAATGAGAGGAAGAGGAGACGGGTCATGAAGAGGGTGAAGGTGGTAATTCTTTTTTGGTACATTGGAGTGCCTTGATTCCTCCCAATTATGCTATAGGAAACAGAACCACAAGAGCAAAATTATTAGTGTTCTGTTGCCTGGAATAGTTTGGTGGATTCAGTTGCTCCGGATTTACCAATACAAAACGTCCCCCTTAAAGTAACAGTAACTAAATGTACAGTGACGAAATATGAGGAGTGGGAAGACATGATAAACATATAATAATAGAATAAGAGAGATCGAGTACAAAAATAAGAAGAGAGATCGAGTACAAGAAAAATAAGACGAAAAATAAGAGAGATCGAGTACAAGAATAAGAGAGATCGAGTACAAGAATAAGAGAGATCGAGTACAAGAATAAGAAGAGAGATCGAGGCAGCCACCAATCTTTTCATCTCTCAGGGCTCTTGCAAATGAAGTCATCCACCCTGGTCTCCAATCTCCTCCTGGGGTGTTTGATGGGGTGTTCCCGAGGGTGGCTCAGGGGGAGGTCTCAGCCTTGGCGCGGCGGGAGTGCTAATTACGGACCGACCTCTCACTGCCTGCTTCTGGGATGTGGGGGTGTGGGAAGGCCAACAGTTCCGAGTTTGCTTGGGGTCGTGAACGAATGTGGGTGTGGGTTAGGGAAGTAGTTGTGGGAGAAAGTGAAGGCGGAGTTTCGGGTTTGTTGTGGGTGTGGGTTAGGAAAGTAATTGTAGGGGGACGTGTAGGTGGATTTTCGGGTTTGCTTGAGGTCGTGAACGGCATGTGGGTGTGGGTTAGGAAATGTAGTTGTGGGGGGAAGTGAAGGTGGAGTTTCGGGTTTGTTGGGACCGTCAATGGGATGTGGGTGTGGGAGTCAGGGAAGGGGATGGGGCTTTTATATGGTTGATCGGGCGTGTGGGTGAAGATGAGGAGGGAGATATATGGGGGACGGAGTAAGACGGGAAAACACCTTACCTACACATACAACACAGTACTACACACGATCAAGAAACCATGGGGTACACTCTTCACACTAACATCTCTGAAGACAGATAGTGGAAAACAACCTGTATGGACAACACAAGATGAATGCAGTGTTCGTTTGGGATATCATCAATCCCCACCTGCTTTCTTTTCTTTTTTCTCGTGTGTACATGAGGAAGGCAGGAATAAAAAAGAAGGCACAGAGATGAAACGGAATACCATGCCAGTCAGAACAGTCCGAGAAGAAAATTCCGTGGGTAAACATGGGAAACTGACGAGCAAAAACGAGGCTAACGTTTCAAAAAGTTACTAAAGAGTCGCAGGAAAACGAAAAATGAGAGAGATAAATTGCAGTACAGTACACACAGTGAGGAGAAGCTGAACATAAGGCAGGTATGTATGTACACACTACACTACAGTAAACGTTCGCCAGTATTAACCTTTCATTGTTCTGACTAAATACAAAATAATTATGCGCCTCATCATCAATGCAAAATATAAACACAATGATCTTTGGATGTTTTCATAACTAATACTTTTCCAAATTATCTCATGCCACGGAATCAGTCTCATTTTGTTTGCTCAATTACTAACTATTATTAAGGATGATATAAACAAAATGATCTTTGGATGTTTTCATAATTAATACTTTCCCAAATTATCTCATGACACGGTATTAATCTCCTTTTGTTTGCTCAATTACTAACTATTATTATGGTCTACAAAACATTTCCATCGTCTTATCTTGTATACGTGTTTATTAAGAATGTTAAAAACGACCCTGGGAGAGAACAAAGATAACATCACCTTAAGAGGGGAAGTTTTATGTTGCTAAATCTGGAGCAACTGAATCCTCCAAACTATTCCAAGCAACATAGCACTATTACTTTGGCTCTTCTGGTCCTGTTTCCTAGCATAGTTTGGAGGTATCACGTCACTCCCATGTACCAAAGGGGAATTACCACCACCTTTAACACCTGGCAGCGGCACACGACACACTACACAGCCTCTCACTACCTCTACTGGATAAAGCAAAGAGTCTGTCTGTCTGTCAGCTCCATGCACGATCCGACTCATACTCTCTGATCTAAGACTCCGATACACCCTCCTCCTTTCATTCCAACAAACAAGCCTCTTTGGGGGCGGGGGAAGGCTGGAATGAGAGGGAGATCAAAGCGTCGTCACCACTCACTACCGAATTCTGTCTGGATAACACAAAAATCCGATGCAATGTACAGCCGCTAGAATAAGTATATCGAAACTCTTATATGACGTGCCTAGACCACCAATATTATGGAGATACTGTAATATATTTTGGGTTACATTGGAGTATCTTGATTCCTCCTACAAGCACAATGGTGGCCTGTTGTTGTTGTTGTCTGGAATAGTTTGGAGGAATCATTTGCTCCAGATTTACTATAACACCGTACTACCGACCCGACCGACCCCCTCAACACAAAATCATTCATGCATATTTATTATTATATTATTATCCTTGTAGAGTATTATAAGTAACATACAGAGCTGACCCCAGACTCTGGTCAGTTTTGATTCCACAACCCATGAAAATGTTAATTGGAAAGGTGAATATAAACTGGAGTAAAGCCTTGATGATGATGGTGGGGGAGGGGTGGGGGAGGGGGTAGGGAAAGAGTGGTGGTGGTGGGGGAGAATGGTAGGGGGGGGAGAATGGTAGGGGGGGTAGGGATAGAGTGAGGGGGAAGGGATAAGTGGTGGTGGTGGTGCACAAGACACGAAAAGCAAGGGACGAAAAACACGAGATGAATGACAAGCAAGGGACGAGTAGTATAAGGGACGAAAGGACGAGAGGTATACATACGGTAGGCGCCCTGCAGCTCCAGTGGAAACAGGACGAATATATTTGGTGCTAAGTGAAAGGCAGCCCGGGTATTTTTGTGATCCCACTGCCAGTCAACAGCAACAACAACAGTTAAAAATGGCCATGGGTACAACTCCTCTCCGCTGCTCCCTTGTTCTTGTCAATATGCTCAGGGCAGGATACATGCATCAGTGCCCACCATTATAAGTAAGAGGGGAGATGTGATGTGCTACGTTGAGAGACCTCATGCTGTGGCAAATGTGCCCATCAACCTTCCTACCGACGCACTCTTAATTCATAGTAATTTTTGGTGAATAAAATCAAACATTATTTTCTTATCCCTGGGTAATCACATACTTCATATAACTACACGTGTTGTCTTAGAACAATTTCTTTTATTGTATACATTTATGTGTACACGAGATTATTATTGCACCACGACAATTTGTTTTCAAATCTTTCGATTATTTTTTATTTGGTTAATATAATATAAACACATTCTAAAGGTCTGACCAACCCTTGATAGCTAACAACACTGACTGTATGAACCTGACTTCGTTTACATTTAAAGTTTTCCTAAAGTGGTGATGAAATACACGTTGGTAATACTGTAGTGCAAGTGTTGTTTAGTCAGATTCTAAACTCTTGTTACCACCAGAGGTCAATATAATTACTCGAATTATTAATGATTTTTCTTTACACCTCACAGAACAAACTTGGCTCATGTGGGAACTCTAGACAGAATGTACTCCACAGTCATACACGAATGAAGAAAACAACAATACACACAGACTACTGCACCACCTATACCCTGACCTCTGGTGGCAGCGGACATGACTTTAAATTCTGACTGTACGTTCCATAACACTAAAACCACACCGGAGCACACGAACACAACCTAAAACTAATGCACTAACATACACGCGTGCCACAAGCCCTCCTCCTCCTCCTCCTCCTCCTCCTCCCACGTCAACTCTAACTCAGACCAGACCTGAAATACGAAGACACGTGCAATATATAACATCCTCCCTCACCCCTTCCTGTTGCAGCGGGGGAGGAAAAAATGGATGAAGGTGATGTACAGTACACACCTTTCATTACGTGTGGTGGTGGTGGTGGTGGTGGTGAACATGTAACACTCACTCGACACTATGTAAAGAAAAAAAACTTAATGAATTATAGGATTACTGTACGAAAGGATAAACTGAAACGAGTGAATTGGAGGAATGCAGTTAAAGGGAAGAAACCAAACTCATGAACACTGTAATTAAGGAAAAATATCTCACGGATTAAACGAGTACAAACATTTATTACGTGTAGGCGTGACTCTGAAACACTCACGGTACAGTACGCAAAGAAATATAAATAAGTCTCATGGGTTACACGACGATGACAAACAATGCCTTACACGATTGCTCCATATAGTTAAGTGCATGTCAATACAATTATGAAGATCCACACTAACTGAGTCCTGCATCCACCTCCAGAGACGATGCATTTTTTTTATCCAGCCACGATTATAAAAAAAAAAAAAAAAAAAAATGAAAAGCAATCTAGTAAAAATTCGAACACACTAACAAAGCTTCTATGACATCTCGCTGTGACGATATATCAAACTCGTGACCCTGAAGCCCCTTTGGTGGAGGTGGTAGCAGTGGCCTAATAAAGAACTGGTTTTTAGGAGGCGAGTGTCTGGTAGTGATGAGGCTGGTGAGGGATCGGGCAGGGGGACGGATTGATGATGCTGGGCTGGGCTGGGCTGGGCTGGGCTGGGCTGGGCTCGGATGAAAGGGATGATGGGCGTGCATGGGTGTGTGGGTGTGGGTGAAAATGTATGTACGTCTGGGTGTGGGTGTGGGTAAGGTGTGTGGGTGTGGGTGAAAATGTATGTACGTCTGGGTGTGGGTGTGGGTAAGGTGTGTGGGTGTGGGTGAAAATGTATGTACGTCTGGGTGTGGGTGTGGGTGTGAGTTGGGGTGAAAATGTACATACGTCTGAGTGTGGGTGTGGGTGTGAGTTGGGGTGAAAATGTACATATGTCTGAGTGTGGGTGTGTGGGTGTGAGTCGGGTTGAAAATGTCCATACGTCTGGGTGTGGGTGTGGGTGTATAGCAGGGCAGGCTACTTTAAATAAGTGTACAGAGTATGTCAGTCTAAATCAAGTGGAACAAATAATATTCATACACGCCAAAACACAAAACAAAACCCTTCAAAACACAAGTGAAAAACTCAAAACACAATACTGAGTTCACAGGTGTAAGGTACGATACCCAAAATGTTACCGTATAGTTGGTCATCGATTTATATTATAGTGATGACGGCTCAGGTATTGATGGCTGGGAGATCACAGGGGCCTTAAACTTGGTGCGAAGAGCGTGTATAGAGATATGAGTCGAGTGCATGTGCAAATCGCGTGTAAATGTTCCGTGCGTCGAGGTGATCTACTGAATGCATACGTAGAATACAAGTGTGCATGATGTGTGTATGTGTGTATATATATATTTTTTAACTGTAGGGCATTGAGAAGTGTAAGACAAGAGTGTGAAGACGTTTGATATGGATATAAAGTACGGTATAAAATTATAAACCCTTGGGAATAACACTGTAAACACAATCCCACACTCAATAGGAATGAAAGGGAGAAGGGCATACATATATTAATTTTCCTTCTGTTGTGTGTGTGTGTGTGAGGTTTGGGAGCAATTGTTGCGTGCTTCCCTTGCTATTTATATGGGTGTGTGTGGACGTGTGTATGAAGGGGAGGAAAGGTAAAGAGTGCTTGTAGGAGTATGTGGTATTGAGTGGAAGCAGTTTAGTCGTATGTTGTGGTGAAGGTGTAGTGAAGGTGAGGTGAGAGAGAGAGAGAGAGAGAGAGAGAGAGAGAGAGAGAGAGAGAGAGAGAGAGAGAGAGAGTTGAGTTGAGTGGCAGACGTGGTATTTGTACTGTATAATGATGATGGTGATAGAGGAAGGCAAGGCAAGCCAAGCACTATGACATCCATGCATCACAGCGATAGAAAGGTATGTACAGTGTGATTCTAAAGTCCGGTCCTAACTTACCACATGAGCCCAATGTAAACACGTGACATGTCGGTTTATATCTCAACAAGATTAAAAGGACTCTGGTGGAAACTCTAGGCTGATTATGTCTCCACAGTCTGGTATGGAGGGTGGAAAAACTATAGCAAACTACACCTCCACAGTCCAAGAGAATAAATACACTGACTTTGGGTGGCATGTATTAGCATATACATATACATAACAACATCTATATACAACACATATATATACAACACATACAACACATCTATATATCACACATACAACACATCTATATATCACACATACAACACATCTATACAACACATACAACACATCTATATATCACACATACAGGTACATGCAAGATAGTAGTGATAGTCAGAATTTTTGTATAGTCTGTTAAAATGCAAGAATGGCAGGAATTCTTGAGAGGGTCGAAACGGGATTAAAGATAACAAACAATACACGGTAAGGGATTGTCTGAAAAATACAATGTCATGCTTTTATTTGGTGTAAGAAGTCACGACCTCCATCCTCACATAATTACACGGGCTGAAAATAGGATTGCTTCAGGGGGGGGGGGGGGGAGGAGACTCTCTCTTCTTCTTTACTGGTGAACTGAAGGACACCTGATTCCTCCACACCTCACCAGGAAACAGACGACCACCACAATGTTAAGAACTACAGGATTTGTTGTGTGGCATAGCTTGGAGGACTTAGCAAACCTTCATCCAGTTCACCAGTAAAAAAAAATACAGATCTGATTCTTCCTCTTGGATCACCTTAATTCCTCCAAACGTATGCCAGGAAACAGGACCATATACACAAAAATAATGGTGTCCTGTTGCTGGGAATAGCTTGGAGGAATCATTATCTCCTAAAATGACTAACTAATCTTGACCCTCCCCTTTAACACACAGCCTGGTTTCCAAGACTTGCTTTACCCGTCGTAGCTCGAAATAACTACTATGCCACTTGTGAGAAAATTACCCCGGTGAGAACAACAACACAGGAGTATTTGCTTTGCAGTTGAGGTTTCCAATGGTTGGTTTAATTTTATCATTATTTTTCTCCCCAGGATACACTCGGCGCGGCTTGAAAACTTGGAAAGAGTGTATTAATCTATTTATAAATATACGAGACAAACATAGATTTAACTAATAAAGATAAAGGCATAATATTATTTACAAATATACGACACATACATAGATTTAACAAATAAAGATAAAGGCATAACATTATTTATAAATATACGACACATACATAGATATAACTAATAAAGATAAAGGCATAACATTATTTACCAATATACACGAGAACAATAACTAATAATTATTTCTTATAATTTTTCGTAGCCGTTTCATTCCAAGGAGTTGCAGGACTATTGAGCGTGACTGTACACCTTTCCGAGAAATGAGTGTATAACTATGTGGGTCAAGTATTAAGCTAAGGGTTTATGGGTGGGTGCAGGAATAGGGGACAGGCCTTCTACCAACCCCCCCAAGCCTGTCCCCCTACTCCTGCACCCCCCCCCCCCAAGCCTGTCCCCTAATTCCCACACCCCCTTAATGGTTTATACCCCGACCACTGGGATGACTTTGATAATCCCAGAGTCCCTTCACGTGTTTGGTATAGAGGGAAGGACTCATAAAACCTCCTTTCAATACCAAGAGTCAAACAATTTAAGCCATGTAGTAAGTTATAAGTTATCTCACACGGGTTCTAAGGAGTGTCTGAATGGTGCTGTTGTTGTTGTTGTTGTTGTTATTATTGTTGTTGTTGTTGTTGTTGTTGGTGGTGGTGGTGTTATTATAAGTGGTAGTGTTGGTGTTATTGTTGTAGTTTTTATTGTTGTTTTTGTTGTTGTTGTTTTTGCAGTATTCAATCTTATCTTAAATTCAATCACCACCCAATCTCACGGGTCGTGTGCAATTTTGGGTTTATGAGGAAGCGGCGCGGTCAGGGAAAACAGTGGGAATGATTTCTGAGTGTTTAAGTATCCCGTGATGTAGTCGGAAAAATTTTGGTTACTGGGTCCTTCAAAAACGGCCACGAAACATCACCTCTATGGAATGAACTTGTTTCATGGCATATTCGGGAGGAACCACAAGCCTCTTATTATTCTCGTACACGATTAGCGGGGCCTTAAGTTGCACGTTTTGTGTTGGTAAATCTGGAGAAACCGAATCCTCCAATTTATTCCAAGCAACAGAACACCATTTATATTTGTCCCTCTGGTCCTGTTTCCTAGCATACTCTGGAGGGATCAAGGCACTCCTATGTAACAAAAAAGAATTACCACCTTAAAGAGGATTGGATCGCCGTATGTGGTCTTGTCGCCTCAGTGGGAGTCTCTGTCTGACATGATTCACCAACCCAAACACTCACCCATTCCAAAACGTTATCATCAGTCGGGCCTTACAACCTTTGGAACACAACTGAACTTATAATTATACATGCATATAAAATAATGAAGGGTGGAGGGAATTGATGATGAAGCTTCTACTTTATAATATATAACTAACTGTACTGGTGTGTGTGTGTGTGTGTGTGTGTGTGTGTGTGTGTATGAGAGAGAGAGAGAGAGAATATGAGACATCGTTTGCTCGAGGGGGCCAAATGATGATCTCCAGGTGAGGTTAAAGTTCCGGTTACTACGAGTCGATTACATGAGAAACCACAATGTCTTATTTAGCTTTGCTGCGAAAATCACGATTGCATGCCCCCTCCCTCGTCAAATGTCTTTATCTCCCATCGAGTTCTCCACGGGCGGCACCACGACCGTGAAGAAAGGGGAATACAACGATGAGTTTATTATGTTTCCTAGGGCCACGAAAACAGATTCTGATTCTCTTAAGAGCGATACGAAACTTGTGGTCAAATTGGAGGGAGAGTGATTGCTCCAAACTAGACTAAAAAAACAGATACCTTAATAATACTGGTATGTTGTGGTGGTTGGCTGTTTCCTGGCTTAGTTTTGAGGATTTAGTAGCCTCATACATGACCACAAGAAAGAGAAAGAGAGAGATAGATAGATAGATAGATAGATAGATAGATAGATAGAGAGAGAGAGAGAGAGAGAGAGAGAGAGAGAGAGAGAGAGAGAGAGAGAGAGAGAGAGAGAGAGAGAGAGAGAGAGAGAGAGAGAGAGAGAGAGAGAGAGAGAGAGAGAGAGAGAGAGAGAGAGAGAGAGAGAGAGAGAGAGAGAGAGAGAGAGTACCCTTTAATGAGGAGTCAAAGAGCTGAGGTAACAGATTCGGGGATCACGAGGTATACCAACATTTTCCTCAGGTCTTAAATTAATTGATAAGGTAGGCTGGGAGGAAGTATATAGGTGATAGTTTGTCCTATATAGGCTACCTGGTGTAAGAAAAGCCGTGCATGTGTCGCGTCTCTCTCTTCCCTGTATATATATAAATAAAGATGCCCTTGGTCACCTCATCATGGTTTCGGGAGTGACATCTGTAGGTGGGAGGGAGCCGAGACCTCTCCTCGTCTTTATAGGGAGACCGGGGAGAACTTTATAGTGAGATAAATTCATTGGTTGAGATGGGGCGAGAGGGGGAGGCGACGTTTACAGCCATGAAAGGACCCGCACAAGTACTCCGCCGAAGGGTCTACGATGGTCCAGGGAAGGGAGGGAGGGAGGGAGGGAGGGCGCCGCCTTACTTACTGCTGCAGGAGTCAGACCGCGTAAACACCATCAGTAAGAACATGGTAGATGGATGTCTGCTTTTACACCACACCTTTCCTTTCCTATTCTATCATACACATACGACTATTTTATTATATAGTGGTTAAATATATTTGGTATTGTTGGAAATATTCTCTGTAATTATATATATACAGTAGGTAGGTATATTATTTTTTATTCATCAAAAAGTCTTCATCAGAGAGAGAAACTTTTGGTCTGTTCGTGTCTGACAAACCTTTAAATTAATCCTTTTCATCCTCTTCTTTCCATTTCCCTACTGATTCCTTCTACCCCTCCTCCCTCCCTCCCTCTTACGTCTTACTCCTCTCTCCTTTCTTCTCCTATTTCTCTCACTCATCCCCTTTTCCTCCTCCCCTTTTCCTTTCTTCTCCCTTTAATCTCACTCATATTTCCCCCTTTCTTCCTCCCCCTCCTCCTCCTTTCATCACCCCTCTTTCCTTTCTTCTCCCTTTACTCTCACTCATATTTCCCCCCTTTCCTCCCCTCCTCCTCCCTCCTCCTTTCAACCAAGCCTCCTCCTCTTCCCTTCTCCTCCAGGGGCGCCTCCGAACAATCAGACAGATCAACCAACACTAAACATGCATCCGTCTCAAGGGGTTGCAATTGAGATCCGGGGCCCGCTCCTCTATACAAACACCCGACCTTCCTTTTATCACTGTTTGGGACCGAAATGAGAAACTTGCTGCTGGGAGGGAAGGAGGTGAAGGGAGAGAGGGTTGGGGTGAGGAGAGAGGGAGGTTAGGGTGAGGAGAGAGGGAGAGAAGAGAGGGTTAGGGGTATGGAAGGGAGGGAGGTGAGGGAGAGGGTTATGGGTGCAGAGAGAGAGAGAGAGAGATAGGGGGCAAACCAAACGAAACCAACCAACCAACCAACCCCCCCTTTATCTTCTCCCCCCACCCCCCCACCCCACACACACAGTTTTCAAAGCGCCCCAATTACCCATTTCAAGATCTCAGCATCCCACGGGAGTCAGACATTCTTTACAGTAACCAAGTGGGCCAATGGTAAAAACTGGTCCCTCTGTTTCATGCCAGCGTGTTGAAGGCTGCGATAGTCTCCCTCCTTTTCATTATATACTCTACCTGATTTATTACACAATTTATTCTATACTATATTCTATTTTGCTTCGTAATTAAAAAGCTGATAAGAGTTTTTGGTAGTTTAAAATTTTTGTTAAGGGTGAAAATGTTTGTGTTAAGTGATTATATATATTATGGTGATTTTGTAGGTTCCTGTAGGTGGCTTATGATTACTACAGAGAATTGGAGGCAACAGAACCAACCCCTAGTGTGTATTTAACCATCGTGTGTTTGTTTGTGTCTGTGTGTGTGTGTGTGTGTGTGTGTGGAGGCAGCGGGTGGAGCATCCCGAAGGAACCAATCAGTGGGGCTCCCTGGACTCTCTTGGGAACACACTCAGGGCTTACGTGTAAAGTTCATCTCTCTCTCTCTCTCTCTCTCTCTCTCTCTCTCTCCTCTCTCTCTCTCTGGTTTGCACTTTGACTTTCACGCTACTTGGTTCTCTTGCGATGCTGTACTCTCACTCTCACACTCACTCTCACTCTCACTCTCACTCTCTCTCTCTCTCACTTTCATTCTGTTTTAATCATTTCTTTAACGTATATTTAAACTACTACTTTTTAAAATATCTTCGTCCCTTTACTATGTTACTCTTCAACCACTCCATCAAAGGTAACCTAACCTAACAAACTTAACCAAACCTGATTTAATTAACCTAACCAAAGCTAATCTAACCTACCCTAACTCAACCAAACCTACCCAAACTTAACATAACCTTTCTTAACCTAACCTAACCTAACCTGACCTGACCTAACTTAACCTTATAACCATTACATGTCTCTACTCTGGTTCTCCATCATGACCTTCCTTCCTCTGGTTGCTTCCCTTCTCTTCCCTTCCCGTGCATCCATGGCGACTCACGACCCAGAGATGGCCACTATTTATCAGCCTCTCCATCACCGACCAGAGACACGGTGAGACAAATGACCGGATTCCAAGTCAGTTCACGTTGGTTGGTTGGTTGGTTATTTGGTTGATTGGTTGGTTGATTGGATGGATGGTTGGATGGATGGATGGATGGATGGATGAATGGATGGTTGGTTGGTTATTTGGTTGGTTGGTTGGATAGATGGATGGTTTGTTGGTTGAAGGGTTCGACTCGGACCTTGATTTATCTCGTGAAAT